>BQNB010021113.1:0-64646 GCA_026074375.1 Tanacetum coccineum | reverse complement strand
TGTGCACGTAAATGTCAAATAGAAGTTTTTTCTAGCTACATTAATGTTTCAGAATCTGCTCAAGATAGGGATGTTGGTTTGGGGGGAAGCTGATTCAGAAACTTTGCCAAAAAGGAGTCTATGAAGAAAGCTTTTCAAGACATGGTTCCTGTACAAGTAATGATACTGAAGATCTAAGCTGGAGTACAAGTTTCAAGACCAGGAGAACTTAGAAGACATCTTCAGCTTTGGAAGCGCTTTGGAAGACTTTATTTGTGTTGTATTTGTACCTGATAGGAACATTATAAGTAATTCCGTATGTCCACATAATGGGGAAGATTGTTAGCCTTAAAATATGTTGACTTATCCGGAATTACATTAGTTCATAAATAGTCAAACACGCAGGGACTATATTAGACTATTTAGGATAGTTTAGTTGTGTTTAGACTATAAATACCCCCTCCATACTTCCATGGAGGGGTAAGGATTCATTTTGTAACATCTCATAAAGTGTGTGTGCTCTCGTTTCTCTCTAGACACACATATCTTTTCTTTTCTCTCTATTAATCTAATAATGGCTAAGTTCTTGTTTAATCCTCCCCGACCTCTGAATCGTCCTTTGTTAGTGATATCTTATTATTTACAATTGGTATTAGAGCCTCGGGTAGATTAGTGTTTGTTTTGTTTAATTCGTGGCTTATTATTGTTCAAAATCCCACGGCTCAAAAAGCCTTAAGCTTTTTGGTTTGTTAAGCTTGTTCTTTTATTGTTCTACTAGTTCTATAGCTTATTGTGTTATCATTTCATGCATTAGATAAGCTTCTAGATAAATTTTACAATAACAAAATTTATGTAACTAGTTCCATAAATTTTAAACAAGAGTATGACAAAATTTATAAAGTGTTTATATTCCTATATTGTCTTATTCATCGTTCTGAAGTGTAGTTGAAGCTAATTATGACAACTCTAGCCCCGTCCCCCAACAACAAAATGTTTCTCCTTCAGCAGATACAACAGTTCCGTCACAACAAGAGTTGGATCTTCTTTTCGGTCCTTTGTAAGATGAATTTTTCAATACGAGTACTTCACGTGTCAACAAGTCTTCTTCTCCCACCGATAATTCTGCTCCACAAGACACACACCTACAATGAGTATTCACCCTACATCAGAACCATCAACTCCAACAAATGTCAATGCTGAGGAAAACAACGATAATCAAGCAGAAAATTCACAATTCCAACAACATGAATTTACGAATCCTTTTTTGTACATCGGTACAAGAAAATGTTAAGTCTTCCTCAAGCAATATGGGTAATTCAAATATGCATACCTTCAATCAAGCACAAGATACTCTATACCGATGGACAAAAGATCACCCGTTAACTCAAGTTCATGGATATCCATCCAAGCCAGTGCAAACAAGACGACAACTTGCAACCGATCCTGAAATTTGTATGTTCGCACTCACCGTGAGTATTGTTGAACCAAAAAACATTAAGGAAGCAATGGCTGATTCCGCATGGATAGAAGCAATGCAGGAAGAGCTTCATTAGTTTGACAGACTCCAAGTCTGGGAACTCATTGTCAAACCATTTGGCAAGACCGTAATCAAGCTAAAGTGGTTATGGAAGAACAAAAAAGATGAAGACCAAACTGTAATTCGCAATAAAGCACGACTTGTAGCTAAAGGTTATGCTCAGGAAGAGTGTATTAATTTTGAAGAATTATTTGCTCTAGTTGCTCGCTTGGAAGCTGAAACAACCGGCAATTTTCAAAATTTTGAATGACGATTTTACCCTTAGACTTTTAGTGTCTGACTTGACTTTTTGACTTTTGGTCTTTTATTGTCACATAAAAGCGATTACCGCGTAACTGGTAAATCATATTTATTATTACACACCTCGAGTACAAAGCTATTTTTAACTTATTTGATTCGAAAACGAAAAAGATATATATTAATTCATAGTTGATTTATAAAAAACGAACCACTAAATCACGTTTTCACGATTCGAACTCTAAAGCAATTTGATGTAAAACGATATTTCAGACAACTTTTTAGTTTTACCCGAGACTTGAAAACAAGCAGAAGAGGGCTAAAACAGCCTCGCAAAGTTTTGAAACTGCACACAACGGGTACCGACACACAAGAATAATTAAATTTATTTTTAATTATCACTTTTTATTTAATAAAAATATTAAATAAAATCATTTAATATTTTACTTATTTAAGCATTGTTGATAACGCGAATATCCGAGTTAAAATTTCATTTTTATTTTAACCGAGTCACTAAATAAATAACGAACATTTTTATAAATGTTATAAAAATAATTATGAAATATTATCAAGTAAATACTCATTTTTATCAGAAAAGTGATTTGGAAAACAATGGCGCAAGTTTCGTATTTTGAATCATCCGATAAGTCGCTCAAACGAGTCCCGAACCACTATTTTACGAAATAATACTCAAAACTTACACATTTGGTCCCTGAGGTAATATTTACAAAAGCAACCCTATACTATCATACACTTGCTACTTCATTTTAAACTTTTAATATAAATATAAGTTTATTCTTTTTTTTTCATTTTCATTCATATTAAAACACACACACCTTCACATCTCTCTCTCTCTCCCATATATTTCCGGCGCCACCGCAGGCCACCGCCCCGCCGCCGGCCACCACATCGCCGCCGCCGGAAATATTTTCCGGCGGACTTTTCCGGCGAAACCAAAAATGACCCTCGTCGCCCGATCTATCCGATCCTCATACTCACGCGCCTCCACTCGCGCCGCCCACCCCTCATTCGGCCACCACAGCAGCCACCGCTGCCATCCACGTCCATCACCACCATAACACCACCATTATCACCATCGTCAGCCCCACCACCCCCACGACGTCATCATCATCATCATCATCATCATCATCATAAGATCACCACCACCTCAGCCGCACCATCCCCACCGAAACCACCACCTCAGCCGCACCATCCCCACCAAAACCACCACCCAAGGGTGCGTCGGGTTGATTGTGCAAACGAATAGGGTGCGTTTGGGGTGGCAGCCACCACTATGGGGTGCGGTTGGGTGGCAGCCACCACCATAAGGTCCGTTTAGTTTGTTCCCAGCCCACTAGGGGTGCGTGTGGTTGACTGCGAAACAGAAAAGGGGCGTTTCGTTGGCTGTGAAAACCACAAATGGTGCGTTTGGGTTAGCCGAAACCCACAAAGGGTGTGTTTTGTTTGGCAGTTAACCAAAAAGGGGTGTTTGGTTTGCTGGAAAACACTAAGGGTGTGTTTGGGATAACGGTTAAACAATAAGAGGGTGTTTGGGGTTAGCAGAAAAACCGTAGGGTGCGTTTGGATGTGCAGAAAACCGTAAGACGATGTTTGGGTGAGTAGGAAAACCTTTGGAGTGTGTTTGGGTTTAGAGAAGACAACAAAGGGATCCGTTTGGTTGGTTTAGCAGAAATAGGCGTGTTTGGCTTAACCGACAACAAAAAGGGTGCGTTTGGTTCATATAAAACGGTGAATAAATATAACGTAAGGTTTTAAAAATATTAAAACCGAATATATATAATGGTGGCTAATTGGTTAAATAAACGTAATAATCATTATATTGTTTAGTTTAGAAATATATATAAAAACATATACATATATATTTAAAGCACGAGGATATTGCAACACGGTTCGTTTGAAAAGTGCAAAAACATTGGATTTTTATACATATGGAAAACGTTATAGGATCAACAAGGGTTCCGTTTGGTATTTATATAAACCTTAACTAATTAAATTTCCAAGATTTGTATAATATTATTTCGGTCCGATGGTTAATAGGTTAATAAAATGTGGACTAATTATTATTTTCGGATACATTATATCAGATGGTGACGAGTTTTAAGTACTATTGATTCGTAAACGAAATTACAATATGAAATGATTTTTTAGTAAACGATAATAAATAAACACACTTGAATTGTTAGAATGTATTCTATTAAATTAAATTGGGAAAGTTGATTTACAACAAAGTCTTTCGACTTGGGATCGTTTTATAAACGAAAAGGTCATGAAGAAATTTTATATTTAATTTTCGTTATTCTAGTAGTGTTTTACTTAAAACTTCTATTATTTTAGAACCCATTAATAGGGGCTAAGTTATATTTTAAAGATTATTAAATTATTACTGTACAATAACCCGACGACGACGAAAAAACTTACTTTTACAAATGAGTAACGATTTTAGCCAATATCCGCTATAAGTGAAAAGATTATTTATAAAATATTATTTTATAAATTCTGACTAGAGGTAATCTCATAACTTTTGTTAAATCTTTACTAAACATCGTTTTACATGATTCCAACTTTAAAAGTGCGTTCACGTTTATACGGAACTATTATTATGTAAATTGGTGTTTTCGCCTGAACGGTGTCAAAACGTTTTGTTTCAATTATTTTCTCGCAATTCTTATATAATACTTGCAAAGTATTATATACCGCGATTATTTATTTAATTGGTTTCTTTTGTTATATAATTCACGGTATGAGTTATATACTTTGTTATTTTTATATGTATATATATAAGGAATTAATTACTAACTTTGGGTTACTCCGATTACTGTTTTTACCAACCACCAAACTATTACAACTTGAAAATCTAAATATTTTATCAACATGTCGCGTTGATGTAACCATTCATCGGGAAAACCAAAATACATTATCCTAGGCTAGTGGGACTTAGCCGTTAAGATTAGTTGCAACTTCTTGTTCGAGCTGCTTCGTCTTCCGTTCGTGTTATGCATATTAGATGCACTATTGTCCATCGTTCTGCATCATCGTGTGGAGTTCATACCTCGCCTTTCAATCTTTTGAATGTTTTATAAACCCGCGAGGGGGATACATCGCTTGTCTCACAAACTGTTATATTAATCGGATTAACTTATAACAATTGTGATGTTTTTAAAGGATTGTGGTTTAATAGCCTCACTTTTTAAGTTTTACATATATTTTTGGGGTGAGAACATGCTTGTTTACAAATGCATTTACATGGTTGATTACCTGTTTGGTTTACATACTCATTTATATATCTCGCGAGGAGATACAATACTTGGTTTAATTTTTGAACGTAAACACATACTATACTTTTATGATTATGGATTAGCTTAAGTTGCATGAACTGTTAATTACTCGGAGGGTAAGCGCGAATGTTATAAGATAGATCTATTTGGGATTGACAATCCCCGTTCGGGTGACTAGCTATCACTGGGAACGAACGTTATACCATGTCGGATTACGATTGGATTGGCGCCTGCGGGGCCAACAATCACATACACATATTATTTTCAGAAATGCCCGGGTGTCCTTGGAGGGGACACCTATGATGGGTACATATTATTTTCATTAATGCCCGGGTGTTCTTGGAGGGAACACCCACGATGGGAACATATTCTTTTATTACTGCCCGGGTGTTCTTGGAGGGAACACCTACGATGGGTACACTCTTACTGTGCCTTGAATAAAGTGGCATACATACAAGTCTACGTCGCAGTTTCATGAACTTAGAGTAATTGTAATCATTGTTTTATACTCACATGGATATTTACTGTGCCTTGAATAAAGTGGCAATACATACTTGAAACATTTTGGTGACATTAAATTGGTCATGCATTCTTTATAAATCTTTGGGATAAGATTGGTACTTTTGGTGACATTAAATTGGTCATGCATTCTTTATAAATCTTTGGGATAAGATTGGTACTTTTGGTGACATAAAATGTGTCGTGCATTCTTTATAAATCTTTGGGATTTTTACATGGTACTGTGATGACACAGTGGACAAATACATTCATTTGAAACTTACATTCATATTTAAACTAACCTATGAACTCACCAACTTTATGTTGACCGTTTTAAGCATGTTTTTCTCAGGTGATATAGATACTTGGCTTACTTGAAGTGCATTGGAGTCTATACATTCAAGTTTTTCATGGTGATGCAATTATGGGACAAATGTTATATCAATTTTAATGAAATCAACGAGATTATTTTTCAAACGACACATTTAGAGGTCGTTATCTTGTATCTAACGCTGTGTATTATGAAGTAACTCCCCCAAGCATACTTCAGCTGCGACAAGCATTTTTTGGGGTGTTACAGATTGGTATCAGAGCATTGGTTATAGAGAACTAGGTTGCATATTTTACCCTAGACTCTAAATGTTTTCACAAACAATGCATCATAACAAACATTTTCAAAGTGCATACATACTACTTGCTTATGTGCTTACATTACGTGCTGCATTAAGTGCTTACATGTCATACCTATATATAATATATATGCTTGCGTACTTTGCGTATATCATGCACTTATTTATATAAGAGTTATTTATATAAATACCAGAACGTTTCTTAAGGCATTGTGAAATGCACAACGGCCTCATTTTAATTTATTTAGACATTGTGGGTTGCACAATGGTCTCATTCTACTCGTCAGACATTGTGAGTTGCGCAATGGTCTCACTTATTTCTCAGGCATTGTAAGTTAAACAATGTTCTTTAAGAATAATATTTTCTTTATAGTTATATACAATATCGTATTATACGAAGACCGTAATTTTTTTTGTTTACATGGAATTATGTATGAATCTAAGTATTACAGGTCTTGTATGGGTGAGACTTGTAATATGAGGATTGATATGATAATTGGTATGTCAATAAAACCCGTCACAGTTCTGATAACCTGGGATTATGTATAAATCTAAGTATTACAAGGCTTGTATGGGCGGGACTTGTAATAAGAGGATTTATATGATAATTGCTATGTTGACTGGTTCATCGAGACTTTTACCTGGTTTACTCTAATCGAGTACTCATTAACTATCTTGAACTCTAGGTCGATGTTCCTTGGTAGTTTTACTCCCTGTCTCCGAAGACGAGTTTGAAACACTCGTCCCATACTCATTAGAGCACATGCATCGTCATGTCATCCATCACCTTGAAGGTTATGTGAGTACGCGTATTGCATCGGGAATTATTAAGTCGGATGATTTATAATTTATTTATTTGAAAGGATTGGGACGCCTCTTCATTTAAATAAATAAATTGTAAATCGCCGAACCATAAGTTTATCAATTCATTATTTACATAAATTGGGACGCTTCTTTATGCAAATAATGAATTATAAATGAGTGGGCTTAATGGTATCCGATATGACACGAGTATGAACCTGAACTCGATAATCACCAGAATCCGTTAAAAAGGTCTAGAAACAGACTTATTAATCATTCGGAACTATCGTATCTCATTCTTAAGTTATTAATTTTGCCGTTACGAATCCTTACAATCACGAACTGTTTGCGGAGCTAACAGACTTATTACACTCTTGAGCTAACGGACTTAGTTCAATCTCGAACTAGCAAACTGGGTACAATATTCCATCACCGTCTGTTACGGTTATTGTCGTTATGGTTGCTGTTGTTGGGTCCTGGAGTGGTCCCAGATTGTACAAACTTTATCAATTAGGTGATGAAACCCACCTTAAACAAGATAAGCATATGTCGATATAGTATTCAGTTGAATTACTCATTGCAGACAAATAGTACACCAATTTAAGTCATGATACTATTTAGTACTGCCAAGTAAGTTGGTCACTTACATCCTTTAGCCTCATCCGTTATTAATTATCGAACATTACAGATAGCAGAAACGAGACTCTGCTTTAAGACATTTATAACTTTGTATAGACATAACCACGCGACTACACTTTCTCCTTTGACGTGTTCACTATTAAGAGGTTTTCTTCATAAAGCGTTTATACCAACCATAAATCTTGTAATGATATTTCCCTAAGATACCTATTCTAATGGATTAGATATCCTGGTCAACCTAGCCGAGATTTATGTATATTATGAAGTGTCGAAGCCTCCGATATTGCTGAATAAAGTTATCAGCGTCATGTTCAACTGGTTTAGTAAATCTTAAGTCTTTTTTTCTTAGTCACACTAAGCGGTTAACACAAATTTAATCTCGGGACGAGATTTCTTTAAGGGGTAGGTACTGTAAAATCAATTTTGCCGAATAAAGTTATCAGTGTCTTGTTTAGAACGAGTTATCAAACCTTAAGTCTTTTCTTGGTCACACAATCGGATAACACGAACTTAATCTTGGGACGATATTTCTTTAAGGGGTAGGTACTGTAACATCCGGGAATTTTCGAAATTTTTAAAGAACTATTTTAATCTTTGACTTTTAGGGTCTGACTTGACTTTTTGACTTTTGGTCTTTTATTGTCACATAAAACGATTACCGCGTAACTGGTAAAATTTTCGGAACATATTTCAATAATAAATCATATTTATTATTACACACCTCGAGTACAAAGTTATTTTTAACTTATTTGATTCGAAAACGAAAAAGATATATATTAATTCATAGTTGATTTATCAAAATCGAACCACTAAATCACGTTTTCACGATTCGAACTCTAAAGCAACTTGATGTAAAACGATATTTCAGACAACCTTTTAGTTTTACCCGAGACTTGAAAACAAGCAGAAGAGAGCTAAAACAGCCTCGCAAAGTTTTGAAAACTACACACAACGGATACCGACACACAAGAATAATTAAATTTATTTTTAATTATCACTATTTATTTAATAAAAATATTAAATAAAATCATTTAATATTTTACTTATTTAAGCATTGTTGATAACGCGAATATCAGAGTTAAAATTTCATTTTTATTTTAACCGAGTCACTAAATAAATAACGAACATTTTTATAAATGTTATAAAAATAATTATGAAATATTATCAAGTAAATACTCATTTTTATCAGAAAAGTGATTTGGAAAACAATGGCGCAAGTTTCGTATTTTGAAACATCCGATAAGTCGCTCAAACGAGTCCCGAACCACTATTTTACGAAATAATACTCAAAACTTACACATTTGGTCCCTAAGGTAATATTTACAAAAGCAACCCTATACTATCATACACTTGCTACTTCATTTTAAACTTTTAATATAAATATAAGTTTATTCTTTTTTTTTCATTTTCATTCATATTAAAACACACACACCTTCACATATCTCTCTCTCCCATATATTTTCGGCGCCACCGCCGGCCACCGCCCCGCCGCCGGCCACCACACCGCCGCCGCCAGAAAACTTTTCCGGTGAAACCAAAAATGACCCTCGTCGCCCGATCTATCCGATCCTCATACTCACGCGCCTTCACTCGCGCCGCCCACCCCTCATTCGGCCACCACAGCAGCCGCCGCTGCCATCCACGTCCATCACCACCATAACACCACCATTATCACCATCGTTAGCCCCACCATCCCCACCGAAACCACCACCTTAGCCGCACCATCCCCACCGAAACCACCACCCAAGGGTGCATTTGGCAGCCCCACACCACGATTTGGGTGCGTTCAGTTTTAATGAAAACACAACAAGGGGTCCGTTCGGTTTGGGTTTCAACAACAAGGGACGTTTGGGTGTTCGTTTGGGTGGCATCCACCACCGTTGGGTGCGTGTGGGTGGCGGCCACCACCATTAGGGTGCGCTGGGTGTTGTAGCAGCAGCAGGGGCTGCGTAAGGGGGTGTTTGTTGGCTGTGAAACCACCTTAGGGTGCGTTTAGGGTGGCAGCCACCACCATGGGGTGCGGTTGGGTGGCAGGCACCACCATAAGGTCCGTTTGGTTTGTTCCCATCCCACTAGGGGTGCGTGTGGGTTGATTGCGAAACAGAAAAGGGGCATTTGGTTGGCTGTGAAAACCACAAATGGTGCGTTTGGGTTAGCCGAAACCCACAAAGGGTGTGTTTGGTTTGGCAGTTAACCAAACAGGGGTGTTTGGTTTGCTGGAAAACACTAAGGGTGTGTTTGGGATAACGGTTAAACAATAAGAGGGTGTTTGGGGTTAGCAGAAAAACCGTAGGGTGCGTTTGGATGTGCAGAAAACCGTTGTCACCAAAAGTACCAATCTTATCCCAAAGATTTATAAAGAATGCATGATCAATTTAATGTCACCAAAAGTACCAATCTTATCCCAAAGATTTATAAAGAATGCATGACCAATTTAATGTCACCAAAATGTTTCAAGTACGTATTGCCACTTTATTCAAGGCACAGTAAATATCCGTGTGAGTATAAAACAATGATTACGATTACTCTAAGTTCATGAAACCGATGCACCAATATAACAGTAATAATTCATGTATATTTGTTGGGGGCCCTGTAGTCCCAACCAATCGTAATCCGACATGTTATAACGTTCGTTTACCTAGTGATAGCTAATCACCCGAACGGGGATTGTCAATCCCGAATAGATCTATTTTATATCATTCGCGTGGACATCACGCTATAACGTTCGTTACCAGGCGATAGCTAATCACCAAACAGGGATCCCACCCGAATAGTCTATTTCATAACATTCGCGATCCACCCTCCAAGTGATTTACATCATGACGCTGTGACGTAGAACTTTAGATATACCCATCACAGGTGTCCCATCCAAGAACACCCTGGCAGTGATTTATATATACCCATCCACAGGTGTCCCTCCAAGACACCCCGGGCAAGTAAAGTAAAAATATTACTCCCGTTACCGTGTACCCATCAAGAACACCCGCAGTAAAGTAAAAATATGATACTCCCGTTACCGGTGTCCCCTCCCAGAACACCGGGCAGTACTGTTTTGTCATCCATTCAATCCCTTAAGCTAATTCGTAATCCTTTCAAAAGTAAAGTACATATATTTGTGACCAAAAATGAAGTCAAGTAATATATCCCATAGCGAGCTATGTAAAAGAGTATGTGAACCAATTTGTAATCAAACATGTAAATGCATTTGTAAACAAGCATGTATCCCCCTCGCGGGTTTATAAACATTCAAAAGATTGAAAAGCGAGGTTATGAAACTCACCTCGATGATGTAGAATGATTGACAGATAGGCATCTAATATGCACAACACGAATGGAAGACGAAGCGGCTCGATCAAGGAGTTGCAACTAATCTTAACGGCTAAGTCCCACTAGCCTAGGATAATGTATTTGGGTTTCCCGATGGATAGTCACCTCAACGCGTCACGTTGATAATGGATTTAGGTTTCCAAGTTGTAATGGTTTGGTGGTTGGTTAAATAAAATAAATCGAAAAGTAACGCAACGTGTGTAATATATTCCTTATATATTACATATAAAAATAAACCCTTATATAACTCGTACCGTGAGTTATATAACAATTACAAACAATCCGAAGATTAATGTGATGTATATAATGCTTTGCAAGTATTATATAATAAGTGTGAGTAAAAATAATTAAACCAATTAGTTTGACTCGTTTTCTGAAATCACCACTTAATTAAATAAAAAGTTCTTGTATAAACGTAATCGTACGTTTTAAGATTACCAATTAAGTTAAACGATGTTTATAAAGCTTTTACAACAATTATTATGTTATCTTCTAGCTGACAATTATAAAATATAAAATAATATCTTATAAGTTTATATTATTTGTTTCCTCGACGAGTTGTGTCTAAAACAGTTGTCTAATTGTAAACGTATAATTTTTCGTTCGTTGTCAAGTTATTGTATAGTTATATTCTTATATATCTTTAACATATAATTTATTCCCTTTATCCGAGTTTCCCAAAATAATAGAGGTTTTGGTAAATCATTAATAAATGTAAAAAATTATATATATATTTCGTCATGATTTTTCTGTTTATAATACGAAGTCCCATATTTATAAAACCTAATGTTTTCTCTTCCACTTTTCAATAAACCGCGCGTTGCAAAATATCTACGTGTTTTAAATATATGTTTATAACTAAACAAATTAATAAATATCATATTTATTTAACCATTAACCACCATTAAATTCTGATTTATAATTTATAAAGTCTCGTGTTATATTTATTAGTCAAGTGTATAAACAAAACGAACCCTCGTTGTTTCGCTAATCCAAACGCCCCTTTTTGTTGTCCTCTCTAAATCCACACGCACCCCCATGTCGTTTTCTGTTAAACCAAACACCCCCGTTTGGCAAAACTGCCAAATCAAACACCCCCGTTTGGCTATTAAAACAGCCAACCAAACACCCTCTTATGTTTTTTTCTGTCCCAAACACACCTGTTTGGGTGTTAAACCCAAAACCAAACACACCCTTGCGGCTGCCATAAACCAAACAGCCCATTCGGCTTGTTAAACCAACAACCAAACGCACCCTTGCGGCTGCCATAAACCAAACAGCATCTTTGTTGGATTTTTAACTAAACAAAACGCACCCTAATTATTATAACAAAACCAAACGCACCTCGTGCGGTGGCTGCCCCAACCAAACGCACCCTACACGGTGTTATAAACACCAAACGCAGCCCTCGGCTGTTAATTTTTCTAAACCAAACGGACCCTTGTCGTGGAAATCAAACAAACGCGCCCTTGGCTTGTTTAAATAAACCACACGCACCAAAGTGGTGGCGGCTGTGGTGGCTTTGAAGGTGGTGGCAGCGGTACCGATCGAACACCACCTTATGGTGGTGGTTTCGGTAACAACCATCAACCAACGAACACCCCTTTTTGATTACAACTAATAAAACAAACACCCCTCGTCTGTGACGGTGTGGTGGTGATGGATGGCGTCGGCTGCTGGAGAGGGGGAGGGGCGGCGCGGTGCGTGGAGGCGTGTGACATGAGGGATCGGGTAGATCGGGTGGCGGGGATCAATTTTGGAGTTGGCCGGAAAAGTCCACCGGAAAATTTTTCCGGCGGCGGCGCGGCGGTGGTGACGATGGCTGGCCGAAGGAGGGGCGGCCGGAAAATTGGGAGAGAGAGATGGTGGGTTGTGTGTGTTTTATTTGTATAAAAATGAAGAAAAAAAGATATATATTTATATATATATAGTAAAATTTATAATATGAAATGACAAATACCCAATAGTCTAGGGTTCGTTTTGTAAGTTTTTATATAGTTTTTGATAACTATCGGTTCGGGACTCGTTTGAACGACTTAATGGATGATTCAACGCACGAAACTTACGCCATTGTTTTCTAAATCATTTTTCTGATAAAAATGAGTATTCACTCGACTAATTTTCGTAAACGTTTTATAAAATTATTAAAACGTTTTATTATTTTATTTTGTATATTTTCCGATAAACTTGTACAGTAAAAGAGCCCTTTTTACTCGAATATTTGCGTCTCAACAAACGTCCACTGAATAAAATGTTATTAATTTAATTAAATAATCTAATTTAATAAAACGTGATAATTAAATTTAATTTAATTATTTTTGTGCCGGTACTTGTTCTTGATTCTAAAATCTTGTGAGGGCATTTCAGTCACCTTCTGACTATTTTCGGGTCTCGGTCAAAACTAAAAAGTTCTCAGGAACGTCGTTTTACCATTCAAATCTTTAGAGTCCGAATAATGAAAACCTGATTTGAGCTGCTCGTTTTGATAAATTAACCTATGAATAACATATATCTCCTTTAAATATGTTCCAAAAATTACCGGTTTACGCGGTAATTGCTTTTATAAGACAATAAAAGACCAAAAGTCAAAAAGTCAAGTCAGATCCTAAAAGTCAAAGGATATAATCGTCATTCGAATTTTCAAAAAATTCTCGGATGTTACATACCTACCCCATAAAGAAATCTCTTCCCGAGATTAAATTTGTGTCACCCGATTTGTGTGACCAAGGAAAGACTTAAGGTTAATAAACTCGTTCAAAACACGACTCTGATAACTTTATTCGAGCAAAAATTCGGTGTTTCTACACTTCTCAATCTACCAAAAATTTAGCTAGGTTTGTCCAGGATATTTAATCCATCAAAATGGGTATCTCAAAATATATCATTACAGATCTTATGACTGGTATAACCGCGTTATAGGGAAAGTCTCATTATAGTGAAAACCTCAAGAAGAAGGTGTAGTCGCGTGAGTATGTTTGTAAAAGTTTCTAAATGTCCGAGGACGGAGTCTCGTTTCTACTATCTGTAATGTTCGATGATTCACATCAACGTGGCTTATGTTGTAAGTACATACTTACTTGGCAGTACTAGGATGTATCGCGACTAAGTCTTTCCTACTAGTGGCCCGGAATGAATAGTCCAACTATCTGTTTTCGTCATAGGTGTTTATCTCGTTTAAGGGGAGTTGCATTACCTATTGGATAAAGTTGTATCAGTCGGGACCGCTCCAGGACCCAACAGCAGCGACCATAACGTCAATACTATAACAAATGGTGATGGGATGCCGAGAATGAGGACATTTCGAGAAACAATATTCCCAGAATAAAGTTTAACAAATGGGAGGAGCTCGCGGAAGAGCTTATGCGATAGACGGCGGATTATGGTACTCAGTCGCTAGTTTAAGGACGAATCAACTCCATTAACTCAAGTGTGTAACAAGTCTGTTAGTTCTACGAACAGTTCGTGATCGCGAGGATTAGCAACGGCAAAAGTAATAACTTAAGAATGAGATAAGGTAGTTCCAAGCGAGGCCTTAAGATGCTGCTGAGTGGCAAGACACGATTGTGTCTCTAGACCCTTTTAACGGATTCTGGTGATTATCGAGTTCAGGTTCATACTCGTCTCATATCGGATACCATTAAGCCCACTCATTTATAATTTATTATTTGCATAAAGAAGCGTCCCAATTTATGTAAATAATAAATTGATAAACTTATGGTTCGGTGATTTATAATTTTATTTATTTAAATGAAGAGGCGTCCCAATCCTTTCAAATAAATAGATTATAAATCATCCTACTTAATAATTCCCGGTGCAATACGCGTACTCTCAAAACCTTCAAGGTGGTTGACATGACAATGCATGTGCTCTAATGAGTATGAGACGAGTGTTCCAAACTCGTCTTCGGAGACAGGGAGTAAAACTACCCAAAAATATCGACCTAGAGTTCAAGATAGGTAATGAGTACCCGGTTAGAGTAAACCAGGTAAAAGTCTCGATGAACCAGTCAACATAGCAATTATCATATAAATCCTCCTATTACAAGTCCCGCCCATACAAGACTTGTAATACTTAGATTTATACATAATCCCATGTAAACAGAACTGTGACGGGCTTTGTTAACATAGCAATTATCATATCAATCCTCATATTACAAGTCCCGCCCATACAAGACTTGTAATACTTAGATTCATACATAATTCCATGTAAACAAAATTATGACGGTCTCCGTGTAATACAATATAGTATAAAGCTATGAAGAAAAATAATATCCTTAGAGACCATTGTTTAACTTACAATGTCTGAGAACGAAGTGAGACCATTGTGCAACTCACAATGTCTGACGAGTAGAATGAGACCATTGTGCAACCCACAATGTCTTAAAAATATTCTGGTATTTATATAATAACTCTTATATAAATAAGCGTACGATATACGCGAAAGGAATGCAAGCATATATATATTATATATATGTATGTCACGTAAGCACTTAATGCAGCACGTAATGTAAGCACATAAGCAAGTAGCGTGTATGCACTTTGAAAATGTTTGATGTGATGCAATATTTGTGAAAACGGTTATAGTCTAGGGTAAAATATGCAACCTAGTTCTCTATAACCAGTGCTCTGATACCAATCTGTAACACCCCCAAAAATCACAACGCAGCGGAATACCACTTGGGGTGCTACTTCATAATACACAGCGCTAGATACAAGAGAACGACCTCTAAATGTGTCGTTTGAAAAATAATCTCGTTGATTTCCTTGAAATTGATATAACATTTGTCCCATAATTGCATCACCATGAAAAACTTGAATGTATAGACTCCAATGCACTTCAAGTAAGCAGCAACAAGCCGAATATTTATATCACCTGATGAAAAACCTGCTTAAAACGATCAACATAAAGTTTGTGGAGTAATAGGTTAGTTTAAATAATGAAAATGGTATGTTTCAAATGAATGTTATTTGTCACTGTGTCATCACAGTACCATGTAAAAATCCCAAAGATTTATAAAGAATGCACGACACATTTTATGTCACCAAAAGTACCAATCTTATCCCAAAGATTTATAAAGAATGCATGATCAATTTAATGTCACCAAAAGTACCAATCTTATCCCAAAGATTTATAAAAAATGCATGACCAATTTAATGTCACCAAAATGTTTCAAGTATGTATTGCCACTTTATTCAAGGCACAGTAAATATCTGTGTGATAAAAAAACATGGATTACACGATTACTACCTAGTTCATGAAACCGATGCACCAATATAACAGTAATAATTCATGTATATTTGTTGGGGGCCCTGTAGTCCCAACCAATCGTAATCCGACATGTTATAACGTTCGTTTACCTAGTGATAGCTAATCACCCGAACGGGGATTGTCAATCCCGAATAGATCTATTTTATATCATTCGCGTGGACATCACGCTATAACGTTCGTTACCGGCGATAGCTAATCACCCGAACAGGGATCCACACCCGATAGATCTATTTCATAACATTCGTGCTCACCCTCCAAAAATTTACAGTCATGACGCTGTGACGAGACTATATATACCCAGCACAGGTGTCCCCTCCAAGAATACCCGGGCAGTGATTATTAAGAACAATACCCCGTTACCGTGTCCCCTACAGAGAACACCCGGGCAGTAAAGTAAAAATATGTACTCCCGTTACCGGTGTCCCCTCCAAGAACACCCGGGCAGTACCGTTTTGTCATCAGTTCAATCCGCTTAAGCTAATCCGTAATCCTTTCAAAAGTAAAGTACATATATTTGTGACCAAAAATGAAGTCAAGTAATATATCCCATAGCGAGCTATGTAAAAGAGTATGTGAACCAATTTGTAATCAAACATGTAAATGCATTTGTAAACAAGCATGTATCCCCCTCGCGGGTTTATAAACATTCAAAAGATTGAAAAGCGAGGTTATGAAACTCACCTCGATGATGTAGAACGATTGACAGATAGGCATCTAATATGCACAACACGAACGGAAGACGAAGCAGCTCGAACAAGAAGTTGCAACTAATCTTAACGGCTAAGACCCACTAGCCTAGGATAATGAATTTGGGTTTCCCGATGGATAGTCACCTCAACGCGTCACGTTGATAAAGATTTAGATTTCCAAGTTGTAATAGTTTGGTGGATGGTTAAATAAAATAAAATGAAAAGTAACGCAACGTGTGTAATATATTCCTTATATATTACATATAAAAAATAAACCCTTGTATAACTCGTACCGTGAGTTATATAACAATTACAAACAATCCGAAGATTAATGTGACGTATATAATGCTTTGCAAGTATTATATAATAAGTGTGAGTAAAATAATTAAACCAATTAGTTTGACTCGTTTTCTGAAATCACCACTTAATTAAATAAAAAGTTCTTGTATAAACGTAATCGTACGTTTTAAGATTACCAATTAAGTTAACCGTTGTTTATAAAGCTTTTACAACAATTATTATGTTATCTTCTAGCTGACAATTATAAAACATAAAATAATATCTTATAAGTTTATATTATTTGTTTCCTCGACGAGTTGTGTCTAAAACAGTTGTCTAATTGTAAACGTATAATTTTCCGTTTGTTGTCAAGTTATTGGATAGTTATATTTTAATATATCTTTAAAATATAACTTAGTCCCTTTTTTCGAGTTTCCCAAAATAATAGAGGTTTTGGTGAATCATTAATAAATGTAGGAAATTATATATATATTTCGTCATGATTTTTCTGTTTATAATACGATTTCCCATATTTATAAAACCTAATGTTTTCTCTTCCACTTTTCAACAAACCGCGCGTTGCAAAATATCTACGTGTTTTAAATATATATTTATAACTAAACAAATTAATAAATATCATATTTATTTAACCATTAACCACCATTTTAATTCCGATTTATAATTTATAAAGTCTCGTGTTATATTTATTAGTCAAGTGTATAAACCAAACGAACCCTCGTTGTTTCGCTAATCCAAACGCCCCTTTTTGTTGTCCTCTCTAAATCCACACGCACCCTATGTCGTTTTCTGTTAAACTAAACACCCTCGTTTGGCAAAACTGCCAAACCAAACACCCCTGTTTGGCTATTAAAATAGCCAACCAAACACCCTCTTATGTTGTTTTATGTCCCAAACACCCCTGTTTGGGTGTTAAACCCAAAACCAAACGCACCCTTGCGGCTGCCATAAACCAAACAGCCCCTTCGGCTTGTTAAACCCACAACCAAACGCACCCTTGCGGCTGCCATAAACCAAACAGCATCTTTGTTGGATTTTTAACTAAACAAAACGCACCCTAATTATTATAACAAAACCAAACGCACCCCGTGCGGTGGCTGCCCCAACCAAATGCACCCTACACGGTGTTATATACACCAAACACAGTCCTCGGCTGTTAATTTTTCTAAACCAAACGGACCCTTGTCGTGGAAATCAAACAAACGCACCCTTGGCTTGTTTAAATAAACCACACACACCAAAGTAGTGGCGGCTGTGGTGGTTTTGAAGGTGGTGGCAGCGGTACCGACCGAACACCACCTTATGGTGGTGGTTTCGGTGACAACCATCAACCAACGAACACCCCTTTTTGATTACAACTTATAAAACAAACACCCCTCGTCTGTGACGGTGTGGTGGTGGTGGATGGCGTCGGCTGCCGAAGAGGGGGAGGGGCGGCGCGGTGCGTGGAGGCGCGTGACATGAGGGATCGGGTAGATCGGGTGGCCGGGATCAATTTTGATGTTGGCCGGAAAAGTCCGCCGGAAAATTTTTCCGGCGGCGGCGCGGCGGTGGTGACGGTGGCTGGCCGGAGGAGGGGCGGCCGGAAAATTAGGAGAGAGAGATTGTGGGTTGTGTGTGTTTCATTTGTATAAAAATGAAGAAAAGAGATATATATTTATATATAGTAAAATTTATAATAGGAAATGACAAATACCCAATAGTCTAGGGTTCGTTTTGTAAGTTTTTATATAGTTTTTGATAACTATCGGTTCGGACTCCGTTTGAAACGACTTAATGGATGATTCAACGCACGAAACTTGCGTCATTATTTTCTAAATTATTTTTCTGATAAAAATGAGTATTCACTCGACTAATTTTCGTAAACGTTTTATAAAATTTATTTAAACTTTTATTATTTATTTTGTATATTTCCGATAAACTTGTCCGTAAAATGATCCTTTTACTCGAATATTTGAGTCTTCAACAAACGTCACTGAATAAAATGTTTAAGATATTTATTAAATGTTCTTATTTAATAAAACGTGATAATTAAATGTAATTTAATTATTTTTGTGCCGGTACTCGTTCTTGATTCTAAAATCTTGTGAGGGCATTTCAGTCACCTTCTGACTGTTTTCGGGTCTCGGTCAAAACTAAAAAGTTGTCAGGAACGTCGTTTTACATCAAATTGCTTTAGAGTCCGAATAATGAAAACGTGATTTAGCTGCTCGTTTTTGATAAATCAACCTAGGAATAACATATATCTCCTTTAAATATGTTCCGAAAAATTACCGGTTACGCGGTAATTGCTTTTATGAGACAATAAAAGACCAAAAGTCAAAAAGTCAAGTCAGATCCTAAAAGTCAAAGGATATAATCGTCATTCGAATTTTCGAAAATTCTCGGATGTTACAAGGGGGGGGGTGGTTGTTCGATTTAGCACCGAAGGTGCGTTTGTTTTGGTGAACACCCAAAGGGGAGTGCGTTTGGCTGTTCTAAGCACAAAAGGGGTGCATATGGTTGTTATTAGCATCGACTAGGGTGCGTTCGGGTTGGGTTTGGGTGGCTGCCACCACCACGAGGGTGCGTTTGGCAGTCACCACCACCCGAAAAGGGTGCGTTTGTTTTATTAAACCCGAGTAGGGTGTATCGGGTTTTATGGTAGCATCGATAAGGGTGCGTTTGGCTGTGACAGCCCAAGGGGTGTTTGTTTTGTGGTTAACACGGCTAGGGTGCGTTTGGATTAGCAGAAAAACTAATTAGGGTGCGTTTGGGTGTGCAAAAAACTGATTAGGGTGCGTTTGGGTGTGCAGAAAACTGATTAGGGTGCGTTTGGTTTTAGCAGGAAACCGTATAGGGGTGTTTGGTTTAGCAGGAAAACCGTATAGGGGGTGTTTGGGTGAGCTGAAACAACCTTTATGTTGCGTTTTGGATTTATATAAATCGGTTAATAAATATATCGCAAGGTTTCATAAAAATATCATAAAGTTTTATAAATTGTAAAACGGAATTAAAGGTGGTTAAATGGTTAAATAAATATATATATATATATATATATATTATATCTAACACACGCGGATGTTTGAAATATTTAAAACACGAGGATATTGCAACACGGTTTATTTGAAAAGTGGAATAACGTTTGATTTTATAAATATGGAAAACGTTATATAACCGGAAAGGTCATGACGAAATTTATATAATTTTCTATATTTATTGATGATTCACTGAAACTGCTATTATTTTAGAAACCGGTAAAGGGACTAAGTTATATTTTAAAGATATATTAAGTTATAACTATAAAACAGCTCGACAACGAATAAGAATGATACTTTTACAAATGAGACGATGATTTTAGCAACGATCCGTCAATAAGACGAAAGATAAATTTATAAAATATTATATTTTATAAATTCCTGACTAGAAGGTAAAATCATAACTTTTGTAAAAGCTTTACAAACATCAGTTGTTTAATTCATCACTTTAAGACGTGTGTCTACTTTTATGCAAGGACTTCTTGTTAATTAAATTGGTGACGAAATATTTGGTTTCGATTATTTACTCGCACTTTGTATATAATACTTGCAAAGCATTATATACGTCACATTAATCTTTGGATTGTTTGTCTTTGTTATATAATTCACGGTATGAGTTATATAAGGGTTCATTTTTCATATGTAATATATACATAATATATTACATACTTTGCGTTCGCGTTACAAATTATTTATTTAACCAACCACCAAACTATTACAACTTGGAAATCTAAAACTTTATCAACGTGTCGCGTTGAAATAACCGTTCATCGGAAAACCCAAACACATTATCCTAGGCTAGTGGGACTTAGCCGTTAAGTTAAGCTGCATCTTCTCGGTCAAGCCGTTTCGTCTTTCGTTCGAGCTGTGCATATTAGATGCCTATCTGTCAATCGTTATACAACATCAATGTGAGTTCATAACCTCACTTTTATACTTACTCGATTATCTTATAACAACGTGATTGTTTTTAAAGGATATTGTGAGTTTATAGCTCCCCTGTTTTTACTCGTTTTACATATATTTTGGGGTGAGAACATGCTTGTTTACAAATGAATTTATATGGTTGATTACCTGTTTGGTTTATATACCCATTTATACATCTCGCGAGGAGATACAATACTTGGTTTAGCTTTTGAACGTAAACACATACTATACTTTTATGATTACGGATTAGCTTAGGTTGTATGTTATAAAGTGATTCAATGTTGAGGGTGTCCAGGTGGGGGCATCCGATGTAGGCACACGTAAAGTAATTCAATGCTGAGGGTGTCTAGGTGGGGGCATTCGGTGTAGGCACACAGGTGGGGGCAATCGGTGTAGGCACATGTAAATTAATTCCCAATCCTGAGGGTTGTCCAGGTGTGGTGGGGCATCCGATGAAGGCACATGTAAAGTAATTCAATGCTGATGGTGATTCCATGTGTGGGGACATCCGGTGTAAGGCACATGGGCTATTATTGTCTATTATCCATCAAGTTTCAAAAGCCTTAGAGTGTAATCGTAATCAATGTTATATACTCACAAAGTAAATTTACTGTGACATGAAAAATTGGCAATACATACGTGAAATATTTTGCTGACATTACATTGGTCATAAGCATTCTTTCTGTCAAATCTTTGGGATAAATGTATACTTTTGGTGACATTAAAAGTGTCATGCATTCTTTAATAAAACTCTTATGGGAAAGATTGTACTTTTAGTGGTTGACATTAATTGATCAAGCATTCCTTATAATCTCTGGTTTATAATATGTTACTCTTTGTTGACAATCAAAATGTGTCGAGCAATCTTTAATAAATCTTTAGGATTTTTCCATTGAGTACTGTAAGACACAGTGGACAAATACAATCATTTGAAGACTTACATTCATAATTAAACAACCTATGACCTCACCAACTTTATGTTTACCATTTTTAAAAGCATGTATTTCTCAAATCAGTGAATTATAGATACTTGCATACTTGGAAGTGCATTGATCTATACTTACAATTATTTTCCAAGGAGATGCTAATCTTAGTGGTACATAATGTTATATCAATTTCAGAGGAAATCAACTATGAATATTTTTCAAACGACACATTTAGGAGTTCGTTCTCTTGTATCTAGCGCTGTGTTAATTATGTAATTTTAACTCCCGTACATACTTCGCATGCGACACGCGTTTTTTTGGGGGTGTTACAGATGTGTATCAAGACCAGTTTACACTGGTTATATAGAACTAGGATTTGCATATTTTACCCTATCAATAACCTTTTTCACAGACAATCATCACTTGAAGTTACAAACAATTATAGAAGTTGCATACACACTACTTTGTTTATGTGCTTACAATACGTGCTAAGCTGCATTAAGTGCTTACATTCATACATAAAAATAAAATATCATGCTTGCTTTACATTGCGTATATCATGCGCTTATTTATATAAGATGTTATTAATAAAAATACAAGAACAATTCTTAAGGCATTGTGAAATGCACAACTCCTCATTTATTTTATTTTATGACATTGTGGGTTGCACATGGTCCTCATTCTACTCGTCAAACATTGTGTAGAAAGACGCAATGTGTCTCACATAAATACTCAAGCATTGTTAAGTTAAACATTGGTCTTTACGAAATAATATTTCTTCATATTTAATATACAATAACGTAGTAAATACGAATGACCTGGACATTAATTTAGTTTACAAGGAAATATGTAATGAAAATCTAAGTAATTACAAGTCATAGTATGTGCGGACTTGTAAATAATGAGGATTGATATTAATAATTGCCTACGTAACAACGCCCGTCACAGTTTTGTTTACATATGAATTATTGTTTTGATCCAAGTATTAAGCAAGTCTTGAGGGGCGGAACTTTAAATAGGAGGAATGATACGATAATTGATATGTCAACACGTTTCACGATTTTGAACACTATGTTGATTCCCCATGATTGTTTAACCACCCTCCCCGCCTCCGAAGAGAATATTAAACACTCATACCCATTACTCCATCGAAGCATATGCATCGACTAGTTATCCATCACCTTGAAGGGTTATGTGAGACGCGTATTACATCGGGAATCATTAAGTTATGAAATGAAATATAATCTCTTAATTGAAAGGATTGGGACGCCTCTCAGTTAAATCAAAAAATTGTAATCCACCGAAGCCATAAGATATCAATTCTTACTACATAAACAGAACACTCTTTATATAGATTAATGAATTATAAATGAGTGGGCTTAATGGTATCCGATAAGATACGAGAATTAAACTTGAACTCGATAATCACACGTACGGAATTCGATAAAAGGTCTAGAAACACAATGTGTGTCATACCACTGATCAGCCGAAAATACACAGGCCTCATTTTAACTACGAGACTCTTCCTTGAAGTTATTAATTTTGGCCGTTATGAATCCTTTACAATCACGAACTGTTTGCTGAGGCACCAGACTTATTATCACCATGAGCTAAACGACTTAGTTACAATCTCGAACTAGCAAACTGGGCACAAATATTCCCATCACCGTAGTCTGTTATGGTTATTGTCGTTATGGTTGTTGTTGTTAGGTCCTAGAGTGATCCCAGATTGTACAAACTTTATCAACTAGGTGATGAAACCCACCTTAAAAAGATAAGCATATGTTCGATATAGATTATCAAGGTAGAAATTATACATTGCAAACCAATAGTACAACCAAAATAAGTGCATTGAAACTATTTAGTAATAGCCAAGAAGTTTGGATACTTACCGACCTTTTATCCTCATCCGTTATTAATCATCGGATCATTACATATAGCAGAAACTAGACTCAGCTTAATGACATTATATAACATTAAAAGACCATACCACACGACACATTTCTCTTATGACGTGTTTCACTATTACGTAGGTTTTCTTCATAAAGAGCATTTATACCAACCATAAATTCTTGAAAGATGATATTCCCTAAATGATGAATCCCTAATCTAATGGATTAGATATCCCGGTCAACCTAGCCGAAATTTATGTATATTAAGAAGTGTCGAAGCATCCTAGTATTGCAGAAATAAAGTTTATCAGCGCAGTCAACTGGGTTAAGTAAATCTTAAAGTCATTTTTTTAGTCACACTAACGGTTAACTACTAATTTAATCTCGGGAAACGATAATTTCTTTAAGGGAGTAGGTACAGTAACAACCACAATTTTTGAAATTTTGAATGAACAGATTTTTACCCTTTGACTTTAGGGTCTGACTTGACTTTTACTTTTGGACTTCACTAGTCACAGTAAAAGCGATACCACGTAACTGGGTAAAATTTTCAGGAACATATTTCAAAATAAATCATAATTTATTATACAACACCTCGAGTACAAAGTTTTTATTTTTAACATTATTTGATTCGTGAAAACGAAAAATAATAAATAGTAATTCATAGTTGATTTTAAATCAAAATCGAACCACTAAATCAACTTTTCATCTGCCACGATTCAACTCTTAAGCAACTTGAATGTATAACGATATTTCAGACAACCTTTTAGTTTATACCCGAGACTTGAAAACAAGCAGAAGCAGAGCGGTAAACGATGCCGCGCAAAGTTTTGAAAACTACACACAGCGGATACCGACACACATAATAATTAAATTTATTTTATTATCACTATTTATTTAATAAAAATATAAATAAAATCATTTAATATTTTAACTTATTAAGCATTGTAGATAACGCGAATATCAAGTTAAAGAATATCATTTTTAATATTTAACCGCGTCACTAAATAAATAACGAACAATTTTATAAATGAAAAAAAAAAAATAATTATGAAATATTATCACGTAAATACTCATTTTAATCATAAAAGTGTTTGGAAAAATACAATGGCGCAATGTTTCGTATTTTGAAACAAAATCCGATAAAGTTCGCTTCAACACTATCCCGAACCACTATTTTACTAATAAAACTCAAAACAACACAATTTGGACCCTAGGACAAAATTTACAAAAGCAACCCTATACTATCATACACTTGCTACTTCATTTTAAACTTTTAATATAAATATAAGTTTATTCTTTTTTTATTCATTTTCATCAAATTAAAACAGTACACACCTTCACATATCTCTCTCTCCTCATATGAATTTTGTGCGCACCTCCGCCACCGCCCCCGCCGCTCGGCCACCACACCGCCGACTGATGCCAAAAACTTTTCCAAGTTAAAACCAAAAATGTCCCTCGTCGCGCCGATCTATCCTGATCCTCATACACACGTGCGCCTTCACCTCTCGCCGAACCGCGGCCCACGGCCCACATTCTCCACCACAGCAGCCGCCACTGCCATCCACGTCCATCACCACCATAACACCACCATTATCTCCATCGTCAGCCCTACCATCCCCACCGAAACCATCACCTCAGACGTACCATCCCCACCGAAACCACCACCCAAAGGGTGCGTTTGGCAGCCCCACACCACGATTTGGGTGCGTTCGGTTTTAATGAAAACACAACAAGGGGTCTGTTCGGTTTGGGTTTCAACAACAAGGGTCGTTTGGGTGTTCATTTGGGTGGCATCCACCACCGTTGGGTGCGTGTGGGTGGCGGCCACCACCATTAAGGTGCGCTGGGTGTTGTAGCAGCACATGGCCTTTTTGTAAGGTGTGTTGTTTAGCTGTGAAACCACCTTAGGTGTTTTTGTAGGTGCCCAGGCCTCCACCATGGGAGCTGGTGGAGGTGGCAGGCCGACCACCCATGAAGGTTCGTTTTGTTTGTTCTATCCCACTAGGGGTGCGTGTAGTGTGACTGAGAAACAAAAATGGGCATTTTGTTGCTGTGAAAACCATAAATGATGCGTTTGGTGTTTAGCCGAAAAACCCATAAAGGTGTTATTGGTTTTGCAGTTAACCAAACAGGTTGTTTGAGTGTTGCTGGAAAACACTAAGGGTGTGTTTGGGATAACGGTTAAACAATAAGAGGGTGTTTGGGGTTAGCAGAAAAACCGTAGGGTGCGTTTGGATGTGCAGAAAACCGTGAGACGGTGTTTGGGTGAGCAGGAAAACCTTTAGGGTGTGTTTGGGTTAATATTAATCGACAAATAAATATATATCACAAGATTTATAAATTATAAACCGGATACATATATTGGTGGTTTAAAAATGGTTAAATAAATATGATATTTATAAATTTTGGTTGTAGTTTAGATAAAAAAATACATACATATATATATGATATATAATATATATAAGAATATATAATAGTAATAGTATATATATAAATATATATATATAGATAATAAATATATAAAATATATATATATTATATCTAACACACGCGGATGTTTGAAATATTTAAAACACGAGGATATTGCAACACGGTTTATTTGAAAAGTGGAATAAACTTTTGATTATTAAATAATATAATGGAAAAGGTTCGTTATATAACCGGAAAGGTCATGACGAAATTTATATAATTTTCTATATTTATTGATGATTCACTGAAACTGCTATTATTTTAGAAACCGGTAAAGGGACTAAGTTATATTTTAAAGATATATTAAGTTATAACTATAAAACAGCTCGACAACGAATAAGAATGATACTTTTACAAATGAGACGACGATTTTTGCAACGATCCGTCAATAAGACGAAAGATAAATTTATAAAATATTATATTTTATAAATTCCTGACTAGAAGGTAAAATCATAACTTTTGTAAAAGCTTTACATAACAAACATTTATAATTCATCACTTAAAAGTACGTTGTGTCTACTTTAATGCAAGGACATCTAGTAATAAAATTGGTGACGAAAAATGTGATTCGAGATTATTATACTCGCACTTTGTATATTAAAACTTGCAAACATTATATACATCACATTAATCTTTGGATTGTTTTACTTTGTTAATATGAATACACGTAAGAGTTATATAAGGGTTCAATATTTCATATGTAAAAAATACATAGATATATTACATACTTTTGCGTTCGCGGTAACCAAATTATTATTTAACCACCACACAAACTATTAACAACTTTGAAATCTAAAACTTTACCAACGGTCGCGTTGTGAAATAACCTACATTAATCGTAAAAACCCAAACACAATATCCTAGCTTGTTGGACTTAGCCGTTAAGTTAAGACTGCATCTCCTCGGTCAAGGCCGTTCGTCATTCCGTTCGAAGCTGTACAGTATTAGATGCCTATCGTCAATGTAATACAACATCAATGTGGAGTTTACATAACCTCGACAATTTATTCTTACGCGATTATCTATAACAAACGTGATGGATATAAAAGTGATATGTGATTTTAAATAGCTCCCCATTTTTACTCGTTTAACATATATTTTGGGGTGAGAACATGCTGTTTACAAATGAATTTATATATGGTTGATTACCCTGTTTGTGGTTTATATATCCACATTTTATACATCTCGCGAGAGATACAATACTTGTTTACTTTGTGAACGAAAACCACATACTATTACTTTTTGATTTATGGATTAGCCAAAGGTTGTATGTTATAAAGTGATTCAATGTTGAGGGTGTCCAGGTGGGGGCATCCGATGTAGGCACACGTAAAGTAATTCAATGCTGAGGGTGTCACAGGGGGGCATTCGGTGTAGGCACATGTAAAGTAATTCAATGCTTGATGGTGTCCCAGGTGGGGCAATCCCGATTTAGCACATGTTAAAGTATTCATGCTGAGGGTGTCCAGGTGGGGACATCGCGGTGTAAAGCACATGGCTATTATTTCTATTAGCCGCATGCAATATCATGAGCTTAGAGTAATCGTAATCATTGATTTATACTCACAAAGATTATTTACAGTGACTTGAAATAAAGTGGCAATAACAGACTTGAATAGTTTTGGTGACTTAAATTGGTCATTGTCAATCTTAATAAAATCTTTTAGGATTAAGAATTACTTTGGTGACATTAAATTGGTCATGCATTCTTTATAAATTCTTATGAGGATAAGATGGGTACATTTGGTTGACATTAAATTGACATGCATTCTTTATAAATCTTCTGAGATAAGATTGGTACTTTGTGGTGACATAAAAATGTGTCATGCATTCTTTATAAAACTTTGAGATTTTACATGTTACTGTGATGACACATTGGACAAATACATTCCTTTTGAAACTTACATTCCTATTTTAACTAGACCTATGAACTACCAACTTTAAAGTTTGACCGTTTAAAAGCAAAGTTATTTCTCAGGTGAGTATAGATACTTGTTGTATTGTGCTTACTTGAAGTGCAATGGTAGTCTATACCTTCAAGTTTTCAGGTGATGCATTTATGGGATACAGACAAATGTTATATCATATTACAAGGAAATCAACGAGATTATTTTTCAAACGACACATTTAGAGGTCGTTCTCTTGTATCTAGCGCTGTGTATTATGAAGTAACTCCCCCGGACATACTTTCGCTACGACACATGTTTTTGGGGGTGTTACAGAAGCTGTTTGGATTTTCATCGCATATGCTATACACAAGTCTTTTCTAATTTATCAGATGAACGTAAAAACAGTTTTTCTTAATGGTTCATTGAAGGAGGAGGTTTATGTTGCACAACCATCCTGATCATCCAGAAAAGGTTTACCTCTTAAGGAAAGCTCTATATGGATTAAATCAAGCTCTGAGAGCCTAGTATGATGAACTCTCAAATTTCCTGATATCCAATGGTTTTACTAAAGGTACAATAGACCCAACTTTATTTACGATAAGATACGGGGAGGACATTCTACCGGTGCAAATTTACGTTGATAACATCATTTTTGGGTCTACAAACCCTAGATTTTCTAAACGATTTGAAAAAATAACGCACAGTAGATTTGAGATGTCCTTAATGGGGGAAATAAAATTCTTTTTAAGACTTCAGATCCACCAATCCCCATGCGTTATCTTTATCAATTAGGCCAAGTACGCTTTAGAAATAATTAAAAAACATGGTATGGAAAAAGGACAAAGCATTGGTACACCAATGGCTACGAAACCTAAATTAGATGCAGACTTGAGTGGTACACTCATAGACCAAACTGACTACTGTAGTAAATATGGGTCACTCATGTATCTGACATCTAGTAGACCAGACATAGTGCAAGCAGTATATTATTGAGCAAGATATCAAGCAAGACCGACTAAAAAAACACCTCATAGAGGTTAAAAGGATCTTTCGATACTTAAGGGGTACCATTAACATGGGACTCTGGTATCCGAAGGGTTCTGGCCTTGAACTAACAGCTTTTTCAGATGCTAACCATGCCGGATGCATTAATATTCGCAAGAGCACTTCTAGAGGAATACAATTCCTAGGTGATAAGTTAGTCAGCTGGATGTCAAAGAAGCAAGACTATACTGCAATGTCATCTGCAAAGGCTGGGTACATGGCGTTATCTGCAAGTTGTGCTTAAGTAATGTGGATGAGAACACAGCTTAAAGATTATGGCTTCAACTACAACGTATTGCGACTCTCAGTCAGCCATAGCAATCTCATGTAACCCCGTGCAGCTCTCCCGTACCAAGAACATCCATACTCGATATCATTTCATTAAGGAACAGGATGAAAATGGTATAATTGAATTGTAGTTTGTTAGAACTGAATACCAATTAGCTGATATGTTTACTAAAGCCTTACCCGAAGATAGGTTTTCGTATCTTGTCAGACGAATTGGTATGAGATGTTTGACTCCAGTAGAACTGGAGGTTCTGACAAATGAATCTGCTTGATATTCCATCAAACATCAACATGTACATATTTTTGAAAAAAAACATATAAAAATATAAAATTTCAAAAAGAAAAATACAAAATCAAAAAAATCAGAAAATATTGATTAACATCGACACGGGCGTGTAAATGAAGTTCGAACAGGAGTTTCAAATGCTTTCAAAACATGTCATTTATGTTTTTCTTTATGACTTGTAACGACTCTCATATTGCAACTCGGACCCGAACGACAAAGGAGAGTGTATGTTTCAGTGCACTTATCCTTAGAGTTAGAAGATAAGTCCTCTAACATTTGGTTTTTCAAAAAGTTGAACACAATTTTTCAAAAATTTCTCATTGACGATTCATAATCTTTCAAAATTGTGTGTTCAACACTCCATCCCTCATAAAGTTTTAAAAGATAATTCTTTTACATTTGGTGTCATTTTCAAAATAAGTCACTGTTTGAGGGGGAGTTTTTCGAAAAACAAAGTTTTAATGATTTTGGGTACATCATAACATGACAATTTTATGTATTCAAAACATTATCAAAAATCTCTTAATAACAAATTTGTAATAATGCTGACTACTCAATAGATTGTATAGGTATAAGATGATTAAGTAGTTGAGCACAATTTTTTCAAGAATTCTTCAATGACAATTCATAATGTTTCAAAATTGTGTGCTCAACAATGCTAACCCTCAATTTTATATTCATTTTACAACTTAGTATCATTTTTTTGGTGTCAAACATATGTAAAATTGAGGGGGAGCAAGTTAATGTTCCATATAATTCATGCTAATAATATTTTTCCCATAGAATTTTCATGCCAAATTTTAATCACAAGGTATTTCAAAAACTAAGTGAATTAGTATTTAAAATAAGGGGAGAAATGTAATTAAAATGTGATCTTGAAATTAATAAGTGATCTAAACAACTCAAAATGTGCTCTTCAGAAAAGGTTTTATGGTTCGATCTTATACCCAACAACATCTTAACTTCACGATGATTCTGAAGTCATAAGGTGGTTAGGTTAGGAATCAGTCCTATGATCCAACTAGAACCAGAGGGATCTACCCAAGGATAATCCATAGTTAGAAATAGCAGTCCTTAGGTATGATTGTAGATGAATGAGTATAAGGGAATAATGCCGACTAAGATTGAGTTAACACTGGAACAATCACAACAAGGTGTTAGTAATGACGTCTTGGTAAGCATTGAAGGGGTTGAAGAATGAAAAAGAAATGTAGGATCAAGGGCGAAAAGAAAGAAGCCCTCCCTACACCTTAGGCAGAAACCGGGTCAATACATAATCTATCAGTTTTCACAAAGATGAATTATGATATTGAAGAATGACATAACGGACCCAGTGATGTAATGCATAACCCTTCCCAGCCATTCGAGTTTCTCTCAACAAAAACTTGTCTCATTTGTCACAGAGATACACATGACTTCTATTGACTTTCTCACTCCGAATTAGTTGATATTGAATAGGTGGCAGTCTGCTCCAGCCTTTGATTACTAAAACCAAAATGCACTAATCGAGTTTAGAGCCAAGAGATCAATAATTAAATCTTATTAGGACACATTCCATGACAAACACTTGTTGAACACCAATAAGTTCACAAGTTGTTAACAAGAGTCCTACGCATTATCCTTGTGATTTTGCCCGGACATCCAGGTGATACTTATGTATTCATAATGAAGATGGAAATCCTGCTTGAGCCAACATCAAACAAGCTCTTGGTAGGTGACTTGTGCAATTCTATATGAATCAAACTTGTGTCAACTGGAAAGAAACGATGGTGCGATTCTATGTGAATCAAACTTGTTCTAGTAAAATGAATTGACGGTTTAATAAGAAAGATAGTAACTATCTGATTCACTCTTACCGTGTTGTCTGCTTTGAGACGCTCTAGTAACGAGAACGGCTAGTTCAGCTGCGAAACCCTGTCAAGAAGATTCATTTGAATTCTATCTGATCATAGGCAGTATTTATACTGATTAACGGGGAACCGTGGTTATTGCAACCTTATTCGACGAAGTGACAAAGACACTCTCATCCTTATCTTTCAATTATCACTAACATAAACTTGCAGGTTATACGGTGGTGGCGGTATCCCAGTCCAGCTGAAGTCGGATTCTTTACCACATGCTCATGCTCAAACTATAAAGACATACTATAAGCATCAAGATTCAAGAATTAAGAAAGCTCAAGATTCAAAGACAAAGACTTCTGCAAACTCTTATGTACAAGATCTTCCTTCAAGATATCAAGTCTATCAAGGGAGATTGTTAGCAAGATTTCTAGATGATGTAAAGTATGAGCATGTTGGTCAAGACATAAGATCACAAGGCGGCAAAGACGATCAAGACTGAAGGATAAAGATTTAAAGATCTCGGATATAAAGACGAAGTTAAAAGACAATGACAAAGGCTAAAGATCAAAGATCACATAGCATGAAAGAACAAGCCTACAACATAGACAGAGACAAAGATCACAATAGCTTAACGACAAAAGCAATCTCATTGATCTCACAGCATGAAGGAAAAGCCTACAACGTAGACTAGACCAAAGAATCACAAGGCTTAATGTATAAAAGCATCTCATTGCGATCCTCACGAAGGCGTGGTCACCTAGAAATCCCTTCCGGGGAGATATTTATCCTTAAATATTGAGTCAAACAAAGGAAGTTTCGTCCGCTAAGAATATAGGACTCTGTCATTTAATTAAGTAACGTTTGTAATAGGCAAGAACGGGTAAATGGGCTCTATATGTAAGCTAACCGGTAACGTGTATCGGGTGAAAGCCTAAGTAATCCTGAGCCTGGCTTGTAGAAATACAAAAGGCATAGTAAGCCTTTATGTTTAAGTATAAATACACCCCTCCAATGATGGAGAGGGTGTTGGTTCTCATTGTAATTTTACTAGTTAATCAACCATCTCATTTTCTCTCTACATTCTCTCTCTTGTTTCTCTCTCTACATTCTTCCTAGTTTCTTTCTACTTTTCTTGTTCAATCCATGTGATAAGTTATGAAGTGAAGTGATTTCTTGGTTCTGACACTCTCTCTAAAACTTCTTTCTCTCCACTAAAATCTTGATCACTAACCATACTTAGAACACCCATGGTGGATGATGACTTAAAATGAAGAGAAGTAAAACAAATTATGGGTTTGGGTACAACAAGGATCAGTCACTAAGATTAAAGATAACAAAGATATTTCTTAAAGTTTAAAAGATTTACTTTGTTTATATCTTTATGTTAACTTCCTTTGTAATGTCTTTATCTCTTCCATAAATAAAGAGATCAAAGGCATAGGTTTACTGCAATCCTAGAAACATAGAACTCTCCCATGAGAGCTATAAAACGTGTGTGTCATAATTACGATAACAGTAGTAGTTAGCTAGATAGTTAATAGTTAGTTAGTAGTCTCAAAGTATAGATTTGGGGCAAGGTGGAAACATATGGAATAAAAACCTTGTTTGATAATATACTGTTCTTTATATTCCGCTGCATATTTATATTATTATCTATAAAAAATATCCTAGATGAGTTTATAACGATCTCCACAAGGGTGCTATCGAATGCCTGATAAGTATGGCCGTTGGCGTCTATGAGTTGAGTCATACAGCTGATCAGCCGAAGGTGGAGACTCTAGACTGCTCATTAGTAAAACTCTCGACAACACCACTCAAGCCTAAAACATCTCCTCCTTGACCCGCTCAATCCTCTGTGACATGATCCGGGGCTGAGGAACGGGTGGAGGTAGCGTAGGTGCCTGTGCAGGTGTTGGATCAGCCTGAGCACCCTCTGCAGCAACCCAGGAGTCATCCTCAACGGCCTCTAGGGGCGACAGCACACAAACCTAGCTGCCTCTCAGGCCACCAGGGCTACCTAAGAAAGCCCATAATGTACCCAAACTCCTATAAGAAGTTGAGCCTAGAGAAGCTCATGTAAATCAATTCCATTGGAAAGGGGAGATAAGCAGACCAACCTCTCAGACCCTCATCACTAACTAAACAAGACCAAAATGATCAGCCAACTGTCCAATAAAGTGTCCTCTAGATATCCTGTCTCCACTCTTTCTCCCTCAGCATGCCTGAACCAGATACTGCTAACATATATTGGAAATTGGCAGACCCCCGATCCTTCTATCTAAAATAAAATTAGATCAATCGCTGGTTACCTTCTCGCCCCCTGTCCTCTGCCAGAAATAGTGCATGCTATCATCCTGTGACATAGTCTCCTCACAGGGTCTCTGATATGAACATAAGAGGGAGCCGGACCTAAAAAATCTCGATCAGATGAAATCCTCAATCCAGATAAATCCTATAAGTCGCCTTCTTAACGGGTCATCCTCTCGGCGTCTAAGTCTAGTAATGCTTCAGAACCCACCTATGCCATCTCTTGCTTTATGTGTCAGTCCTAATCCAAAATAAACATGCCTCTATGTCATCCTCTCCTAACACCTCCCAATTTGAAAACACAGTATATCAGCACATCTAACTCATCTCAGTAATCACACATCTACAGTTGCAGAGAAACTCCAAAATAAACTCCACAACAAGAGTACCTCCAAGATCACCAAATAACCTCCATCCAAGCATGACTCACAAATAACCTACAACTCTCCTGCCCTCCTCACCAGTAATACCATTCCTCAATCTCACAGCCAAAATCCTCCTTCCTGCCTCATCTCAAGAGTCTAATCCCTCAAAGTCAAGTATTTGCACATCGGTTAAACCGAGCTATACCATTAAGTATCAAGTTCTCTGCACGAGAGTTGTGTACATGCCCACTCGGTGTACCCTCAATCTGATGTCTATAGCCATAATGTGCCTCATGTTATGGTGAGGTTCAAGGTGCCATATCTGCAAAATTAATAAAATTATAATCATTCGTTCTTAGGGTTGAGATACGGCGTATTCCTAAATGGATGCCCCATATACAAATACGTTGTATTCTTAAAAAATAATACGGCGTATGGGGTTTAAATTTAGGAATATGTCGTATTAGTTTTGTTGGATACATCGTATTGTGGTTTTTAAAACTTTGGGTAAAATTTAGTCAATACGCCGTATCCATGTTAAGTGGATACGACGTATTGCTTTAGCAGTTAAAAACAAAAGAGGAGGATTCCTTAATTCTACCCATTACGAAAAAATATCCAATCATAATCAAATGCGCAGGGGATAAGGGGATCATAATCAGGCCAAAGGGAGTTGGGCATAAGCTTCTTAAAACCAAAAATCGAAACCCTAACCCTATCCCTAATTTCTAATTTAATACGGGAAATAAATAAAGGGATAGGGAAGAATTCATTACCTTGTAGTGAGATTAGAACGATTACTAAAGAATAAGAATTTCCCAAGTTTTATGGATGCGGTAAAAAATATGTGGAGTAAAAAGGTAAAGCGTGAAGGAACTGATGCCGTATACGCTGATAAACCCAGGGCTTGGTAAAGGATCAAACCTCCACTGCTAGGTGCAAGCATTATTCATAACTATCTAAGAAGTGTTTTAAAGGGTTGTGGGGTGTAGGTGTAAGATAACATATAATGGAAACATAAATAGATAGGATACATTTAGGTGGCTTTGGGTGAATTTGGAGTGGAAAGGTTAGATAATTATTTACATGAATACATGCTGGTTTGGTTGCTAAGCCAAGACTCGGGCGAAGATATACAAACTCTATACAACTCTACATCAATCTCTTTCTTTTTCTTTTCTCATTTTTTTAATAACATAGTACATCACATGAGGTTTATAATAAGTACCCCTACACTTGAGCTTTTTCCTACTCGATATTTACAATCTATCTAATGACCCGAATTAAGGTGGATCAAAATAACATGGATATCATTTGACAAACATATAGGGGTATTGACTTACCTTTTCTTCCCTATTCTTTCGCGAAATAAATACTACCATGAATCCCAATCGTCCCAAAATAGTATTTACAAGGATAAGGACTTAGCAACCGTGTACTCAATAATTAACTTGGGTTAAAACACAATAATGTACTAAAAGCGAGTACATATAAGGTAGGCTAAGGATTTTTGGGTGTAACGATTGGTTTAAGGGTGATAATGCTCTTCATTAATAATCCGAAATCCACCAGAAAATTACGAGAACCGTGAAAAAGGATAGGCTCAGAGGGTTGTACTAGCGGTATCCTGCACTAATAATGAGTGCATAGCAAGGGTGTGGGATAGTTATATGATTGATGTGACCATCATCAAAATTACAGGTTTAAAACATGGGTTAATCCTAATGCCTCTTATCAAGCTGTTAATACAAATAATGTCTAAAAACGTTATTTATATTTTTCGACCTCTCAACGTTTTGATAATAACAAAATGTAAAAACGTTTACAATAAAAATAAACGTTTACAAATTATTAAATGTAAAATTTCATTTCTAAGATTAGTGATCACTTAAGGTATGGACAAACAAAATAATTAAGCATGATTAGTGATCAAGAAAATATTTTTCTCTTAATCCTCACTTTTAATTCTACAAAAGTATTTTTTCAAAAATACTTTTACAAAATATTTTCTAATTAAAATAAAAAGTTTTATTAAAAACTTAAAATTTGAAATTCAAATTTTCTCCCCAAAACGAAAGCTTCTACACCAGATACAACATTCCCCACAAAAAGACAAAAAAGGGAGCGAAGTCTAGGCGGCGGCCCCCTTATATATAAGGGACCGCCGGGACCGCCCCTAGAGAGCCGTTGGGATTCCCTGCCTATAAATACTGCTCCATTCCCAGCAGAAAAATAATTCCTCTTTGCACAAAATTTTTCAGTCTTTTCTTTCTCTCTCTAAACCTTATTTCTCTCACTAAAACTCTTGATCACTAACATACTTAGATCTTGTTTCAAGTGATCTAATCTCTTCTTCTCATCTCTTCCCTCTCATTCAAGTGCAAGAGAAGAACACTCGTATTCGTCAAGAAACGAAGTGTTAATTAGTGATCTCTCCTCTTTTCTTCTAAGTACCAAACCTCTATTGTATTTATCTTGTGTATTAGTGTGATTTGGATATTGTGTAGATCCGATAGTGTAGATCTTGTGAGTGTGTATATTTTTTGAAGAGGTAGATTGGTTCTAGCTAAGATTAGGACTCGACATTTAGCTTAGCGTCGGAAAATAACGTAAGCGACGTGTAAACGGTTTTCTCTGCCTAAAGGGAGCATGTTGACATTGTGAAATCTCAAGTCGGATACTCAGGGAGTGAAGTAGGGCGAAGAGGTGCTTCGTAGCCGAACTACTATAAAATCTTGGTGTCTTGGTTTGGTTGTTTCTTTCCTTATCTCTTTACATTATTATTGTTGTTATCTTGTTTTAGTTTAGATAGTTATTGCTTGTTCATAAAAACCTAAGATTTAACAATTCAATCATATGACTCGAAACTGACGCGAATTAATCTTAAACAATTCATTTAACATGTTTGATTTAGCTCAAAAGCCAGATAAATTCCCCTACACTTATTGTTTGCAAAATACCTTTGATTGAAATTAAGACGAGGTTAAAGACAATGCAAAGCATGATTACAAGATAGTTCAAACATAATAAAACAAACTATGAAGAATAAAACACACATGACACTCCTAATATGCAGGAAAAGTAAATTGGGTTGCCTCCCAAGAAGCGCTTTTCTTTATTAACGAGTCCTCAAAGTCACATTACTCTTTAAGCTTGATGATACTTATGTGGTTGGTCTTGAGTTTTTTAATTGTCTCCCTATCTCTTTTGTAACTATGTCTGAGGTTCATGCAAGCCTTGTAATATCCTTTTCTTTTTTCAATGATATGCTTAAATCCTATTTTTCTAACCTTTAAGCTGTCCATGAAGAATGCTTCAAACTTATCCTTTTCTAAGGGGGATACGAGATCTAATTCTTTTGTTCTATAGGGCATCCTAAACATGACCTCATCGTCTTTCTGGGCAAACCTAATCAGTCCTAAGGACTCATCATAAGTGAGTTTAGATGTTAGTGCAAAAGATTTTCCTAAGACAACTTCACTTAAACCACTATCAATGATGCTTCCCAAATCTTCTAAAATCATAAAGTCTACAACATAAACGAAGCATCCAATAAATATATGCATGTTTTTGGCTCTTCCAACGAAGTTGCAAAACTTGTATGGTTGGTATGGGTTCCTACGTGCTTGAAAGGGTTTTTCTTTTATTATGTTATAGTTGGCACGAGACATGATGTTAACAGGAGATTGTAGATCTATATATGCATGGCCTATGTAAATGGTGTTGATTACAAAAGGAATCTTTAAACTCCAAGGGTCACCCCTCCTAATCTTGGGTTCTAGGGTCGAGAAAGGGGGTTGAGATTCTCCTAACAGTTCCTTATGGCAAGCTAGTTCGTTTTCTGTAGGAAAACTATTTCTGAACAATTCTTCCTCAAAATTGTTTCTTCGTTGTGTTTTCTTAATTCAAGTTCCTTATTCTCTTCTCAAGTAGAAAATCTTGAGTTAGTAAGATTGGTTTGGAGTCATTTTCATTAATGGTTTTAAAGAGAAGAGAATCAATAGCTTGCCTCATTGTTAATAGCTTGTTTATTCGGTCCGTGAACTTAGCGTGAGTAGTGTCAAGGGGTTCCTAAGGAAAGGATCCTAAGGTTGATGGTGGATTCGCATTCTCTATAGTGAAGAGTGGAATAGTCAATGAAAATTTACGAACAAACACACAAAGAAAATATATACTACAAGAAAGCTAATATGCGGGAATTAAATTCTCACTTGAAATGATTCAAGCGAATATAACCAAGCTAAAAAACTATGATCAATACCCAACATTCCCCATGCGACGGCGCCAAAAACATGATGAAGCGGTCGTCCGTAGGACTTCTACAAACGAGAATATTTACCAACTCCCCATGCAATGCACTAATCATTGTAGTGAGTATGTGGGCAAGACTCGGGTTGTTTTATCATTATTCACATAGATTGGAATGGTTGGAAGGCATTGATCACGGTCCTAATAATTTCTAAGGGTTGAGGGAAGATACTTTTTGTATTTTTGTGTTTTATAGAACAGCAAGTAAATCAAAATTTTTGATAGATTGGTTGGTTTTTAGGCTAATAAACTAAATATAGAATCTACGCTAGTGAGAAAACAATATATTAAAAGATTATGTCCTATTTAAATCATGTTATTACTCCCTAGATTGTTTCTCCTAGTGTTGTTGCCTTGTCACACCTTGTGATGATCTGTGTAACTATTTCCTAAAGCTGAACGAATTACACGAACTTGCCAACTACTTAGTAATGCCGCAAGAGCAACGCCACATGTAAGGTAGTATAAGACTATTTACTACAACGGCCCTTAGGATTTACTACGTGCATGTAAAATACATTAAAAAGTGGATCAAAACCATATTAAGGTGCAAGGGTAGTATGAAGACTGTGTACCCCGATGGTATAACTTTCTACACAATCATGTTTCCCTAGACGATATCAACAACAATTATAGATAGAAAGCTGGTTTTTCTAAGAAGCCCCACATAACGTGAACAATCATCTATCTTCAAAAAAGCAACATCACTACGATCTAATTTAGGTTTCATACAATCAATAAATATACACAATATAAGTTAGCCAAGGCATGTTAAAGAAAAGCGAAGAACAAATATATCAACAACACATAGTCATATTGAATGATTAAGTAAACCGTACTTGATTAAAACATAATTGGAAGAAGTACAAATGGTATTTAAGGGCCCTAAAAATCGACTCCTAAAGCTGAATAAACGAAACGAGTGTTTACCTTATTTTTTATTCTAAGTTACATACTCAAAACCCTAAATCGTGTTAGTAACATATAGTAAAATCGAAAATCGACGCGACGAATGCTCGCATTTTAGGTCGTGGACGCCTCGTAAGATGAATCTTTTAGATCTGCTGTTGAGTCGTGGCCTGGCTAATAATTTAACGCCGTCATATAAAATGTACCAGACCGTCAAAAATTTAAGTAGTTTAGGTTGAATGGGTAATCTTGATGAGTTATATTGACGGTGTATGTATAGCTGGTGACCCTCTCCAGGCTCTGTGAGCACAAATCTTCAAGAGTCTTGGTGTTGGTTCGTAATCTCGTCCATTTCTTCTCCAAATGATCCCAAGTCACGTGTAATTCATCCAAATGTCTTCCAAATGAGAATACGTGAAAAGGAACGATTAAGTACTTATTTTGGGCATAAATACACGATTTTGGGGGTTAAACGACCCCGAAAAAGTGTATAAAATGACACTTTATCAATAAAGAATGATATTGCTATCACTGGTTATTTCAGTATTTGAATGGTTCACAACACTCGACTGTATAAGAAGACGTCTTCACCAGCACTACCTTGATTAAACCATATTGTTAACCACATATCTGGATTGTATACACTCAGTCGAGAGCATCTGAACCATAACTTTGATATTTGCCATGAAACTTGTTGTTGCCTTAGTGACGTCATCACAACCTGAATCATATACCTCAACTCCATCTGCTTAGAAGAGTGCATTAGTTGTCACTGTGAAAGCACCTGGACAAATTAATTCTTTCTCCTGTATCTGCCAAAATTGCAAGTTGGTATTTGCTCAACTGAATCCCTGCTTCCTGAAGTTGTGCTAACAACATATGTTGATTGATACATTGTATCTTCTTTGATTGAGTATACGGCCTTGCTATATGATCATTACCCGTTGAACAATTACCCACATAACTCAGAGTTTGTCGTTCTGCATAGCAACTTGGTGCATTGGATTTGACGAAATCTCTATTTGATTGTTGGATGATGGGTAACTTAAAGCAAACATGGTACTCATGAATGCCAAAGCTTTGTTTAAGCATTCAAGTGGATCATCAGTTGGAAGAAAGTATGGTGCAACAAGGCTTGAATCAACTTGTATTGGATCTGATGATGATTGTAGAGAAACAACTGGTGCTTGAGATGTTTGTGGATGAATCACTTGATATGATTGAGGATGAATCATTTGATATGATTGTGGATGAATCATTAAAACTTGATGAGGAACACTTTGAATCTGTGATCGCGGATTGTAAACTCTCTCATTCATGTTAAACATTTTTGAAGTAATTGATGTGTGAAATCAAATTTGTGGACCTTTTGTAGATTAAGTGATTGTTGTTGTAGTTTAAAATCAATTAACGTTCACATGAATTTACAAATCTATGATTTAAACTGAGAAAATAATTAAATCTTTCGTGGGATTTTACAAAATCAAGAAGAAACCGTGAAGCAATGATTAATCGTTGTGAAATCGTTGTTGTTGTTGAAGAACTTGAGCTTTTGTTGACGAATAATGAGTGAAGACGATGAAGGGTTCACAAACTTTCAACTTAAAATGAGTAACGGTTAATGAAAACACAAATAAGGACTAACGACTGATTTATAAGTGCTGAGGACTAACGGTGAAAACTTGTTTCAATAATGGGGGTTAATAATCAAACTAAGGACTAATGAAGAAGTAGTCTAAAATTCCAAGGGCTGCATGTGGCAAGTTTAAATTCTTGTTAATAAATTAGCAAATTCCCTCCAATTTCTTATTCGTTGTCGTTTAAATTTATCTATAAAGAACGTGTATTAATTTTAAGCTCGCGGAGTCCTATGGTTATCGTCGGTAAAGACCAAATATACTACGTTGATCAAAAAAGGATCACAATCACAACGGTTTATGTTATAAGTCCTGTAACTAACCGACACTCGAAACAGAAAAACCTGAAAATTACTTAAAACTTGTAGAGTTTATTCCTATTGAATTGGTAAATCGGTTTCCACACAAACTTAAGCAGTAGATCGGTTGTCAAAGTCAATTAGTAGTTCGGTTTACAAAGGAAATTAGTAGTTCGGTTTACAAAGGATCACAAGTAGTTCGGTTCACAATGGGAAACTAGTAGTTCAGTTTACAAAGGATCACTAGTAGTTCGGAAACCCCCGCCCAATACCCAAATTTTTATACAACTTTACCCAAAATGATCATTGGTTAGTCATATTGATCCCACCTTAAATAAATCAACTAGCTCACTACACTTTACAAATATTACATCTGCACTTTAACCTTTACACTAAAGCTTCAGTAATGCATGAAATGAACAACAAAATATCAAGATATTTTCCTAGCATTACCCTCCCCCTATTTAGTGTATAAACATGCAACCTAGGAGACAAGGAGCACACTAAAACCTTACTAACTCATTGTACATCACTAGCTCATTAAAGAACCAAGACTATAACACATTTTGACCAAGACTATCCCCTAAAACCCTCCCCTTGTTTCCCTCCCCATGTTTCCCTTGGTCTTGGTCTTCAACAAGTTGGTCTTGACTAACTCTTGGCATATATATACTAGCATACTAGAAGAGATAAAACATACATACACTCTCTTGACCAAAAATCAACACAAACTCTCTCTTTGGTGCTCTCCTTACCCACGGCTCAAAACACTCCTCCCACACAAACCATACAAATTTTTATACCACTTATACAAGCATACACACAACATATCTAAGACCTACTAAAATGGATTTTAAAGTCTATGGTTAACCATGACAAGAATTAAGCAAGAAACAAGATTATGATTACTGGGATTCAGGGGTTTTCAAAGTCTTGCAAGCTTGGGTTTATAATCTAAACAAGGGTTTAGATTGTGTTGGTCATCATATTGCATCACCATAAGGTTATCTAAAACCCTTTATGTCTTTACATTTATCATTTTATGTGTTTATGTGTTCTATTTAGCAATATCACCATTAGGATACTTTTAAACATGTAAAACATATTTTTACTTGTGATTATAATTTTTGTACACCTATTCATGTGTTATGTGGTTGAATAAATCATGGACTAGAGACTCTAAGGATGTAATACATGTGATAATAAGTGTTATAATAGACTAGTAACAAAGTGGTTAAACTAAAAAGTTATAAAAACTAGTTTTTAAACAATTTTCAAAAAAGATTCTCAAAAGTTGTTGTTTTAATCGAAAAAAAAGCTTCATATTAAATTTTTATAAATACAAAAGTTAGACGAATCACGAAAATGATAAGAAAACTCGAAAAACCGATGTATACAAACGAAAAAGATCGACGATTTCAAGTTACGTTAAATATATACTTATATAAAACTATTTTTTTTTCTAAGAATACTATTCACCCACAGAAACTTATGTTTTTAAAACATCATTAATATGAAAAAACTTTTAAAATACGAGAACTACTCGAAAGATCGGCTAAAAACGGAGTTAAAACTATAAGTTTACGACATTTACGAGATTTACGATAACTAAATCTATAAAAGATAAATATATACCTGTTATTAACAAGATAAACTCACTATTCATCATAAAAACAAAAATTTGAAAATGTTATATTTTGATAACTCGTCATAATCCGAAAGCGTGGACAAAGAAACGGCTTAACACCGACGTTACGCTCACTAATCTATAACTTTCGCACTATTTCCCTGAGATGAATAAGTGTTGGTTAGGGTTTTTTTTATAATTTTGCGAACATTTTGGAATCACTTAAATAATATTTATACTTGTTTTTAAACTTAAAAATGGTTATTTTACAAAGGCGAATAAACTAAGTTACGCGATTATAATCGATTTCAAATACATTGATTATTAATTTATCAAATGCGATTTAAAACATTATTCACAAATACAAATAGATGGAGGATGTAGCTATATAGAAGTATATGTGGCTTTTAGTTCTAATCAAAGTACTATAGTTACTATGGAGTTTCATAATGAGGCCTCTCGGGGTGGCTTATCAACGAGTTTGTTGGATTTTAACGATTTAAAGTGTCATAACTCCTATACGACACAACATGACCTCCTTAATTATGATAGCCCAACGATAGTAATGATGAGCTATACGACCTATAAATAATTCAATGGTTTAGTACTTATACACCATATTGGATTAGGTTGCATTTGATCGTAAGCGTGACGCATTTTATATTGTGAATCTTGTCTATTACCATTCCACTCAAGGGAGTTGTAGGCCCTTTTTTCTACTACTTGCTTTATTAAAGACGGGGAGTAATTACATGCATGTTTCTTTGACACCAGTGTTTCAACACTGTAATGCTATTTCCTTGATCACATTATTGCCTAAGTTACCGTATTGCCATTTAATTCCCCTTTTATCATGAACCGTTTAATTTACCTGCTGGGTAAACGATAGGTTATGGATAAATCTATAGGACTGACCATACCCGTCTAGGCTGTGGTTTCTAGTTGACCATTGACGCATTTAACATTTGAAGAAAATTCGTAGGATGTTTGGCAACATCTGTATTGAGAAAATTCGTAGGATGTTTTTGTAACATCTGTATCCGTGTTGGGGCACAAACCTCGAGTACTTGTTTGATTACAGTTTATTACGTTAAGGTTCGGTGTCATGAGCATTAGGGCAATAATACATGTCTTAGACTATTGAATGTGTTTCATAGTCTACTATTACTTCGATTTCTTAAATTCAATGAAACTTTTGTCTTATAAAATCTTAATGTCTTTTTATCAAAACTATGGGACCTAACGTGAAAACTCTGATCTTTTGTAATGACATTGAATGAATCTTATTTTTAACGTTCATTTAAGGTCGTTTTCTATATCTTGGTTTTTGTACTTTGACGTAACACCCCATTGTTATCTTTCCGCTGCGACCTGATTTTGGGGGTGTTACATACCCTTGGCATGATTAAGAAGTTGGTGGATTGGTTTTAGAATCTTTTCTTTGATTTTGATTAGAAACTCGACGGTGTCTAAGTTTTTGAGTGTGGTATTTATAATGAGTCGAAAAACTTCTTTTATAAGCTTTGTTTCTGAAATATCTTAAAGTGCGGCGCACTTCCACTAAGTGCGGCGAACTTAGCCCCCCTATCTTTTATATTTTTTTATTTTAAAGAAAATTAATTATAATAAATGAACCGTAAATGAATCCACCAAAATCTTCATTTATTAATATCGGGGTAGTCCCCGTACATCAAAGTATAATCCATAATGGATTAAATACAATTGATTTATTATTTAGATATACATATGAAAAAAAGTAAAATTAAAGTACGATAAACATCATTTTGGGAGTGCACAAACTCTTACTCCCTTATTCTTGCTTCCAAAGCTTACTCGATGAACTAGTTTGGTGACATTATGTCACTCAACTTATGATATTTAGATAATTTTCTCTATGTGGGTTTGGTCACAAAAGCTTGCGTGTAGATACTTCCATAGGGGTCGGTTAAACGAATCTTAGTTTTCCATTGCCCAATTGCTAACTCAGGATTAGAATAGCATAATTTGTAATCGGGTTTCCATTCAACATCTCTTAGTTTAGCAGGGAGTGATCCTAGGAAACTTACAGCCTTTTTCCACACGCTGATTTTTCTAAATGGGTTTATTACTGATTCAAGAGTTGACAAGGTTATGTTTTCAGCAGGGTTGGTATTGTTTTGGTATCCGATTGGTCTGGAGTTGTGAATTGGTGTTCCCATATCATTCCTCTTAATCACATAGTCTTCTTCGTCATCTGAGTCGCTCTCAGCAATTCTGATTTTTTCTGATCTAGCTGCTCTAAAGGTTTGACGAGTGAGTCCATCAAAAGTAGTTAATATCCTGTTTGGAATGTCAATGTTGCCTCCAATTGTATCAAGGAATCCACGACCCACCACGATAGGTGCGTCCCGGTCTATAGGTATTTCCAAAATCAAGAACTGGGCAGACAGAGTGGTGAATCCAACTTGACATAGTACATTTACTAGCCGACCAGTTACTTCAGCTTCTGTATAATTAATCATTGTTATGTTTCTTTCTTCTTGCATGATATCATCTCTGCCCAGCTATTCGTAGATTCTGTATGGCATGGTGTTAGTGTCAGATCCTGTATCAGCGAGAGCGTTTTCATTGATTAGACCCTCCAGCCTAATTGGAAATAAGAATGCCCCTGGATCTTTCTTTTCCTTAAGCATCTGTCCTTTCACTTTTACCATTGCTCTTTCTTCTTCTGGTTTAATCTTTCCATCTAATCTGACCTTGTCGGCCCAGATTTCGTCCAACAACTTTTTGTATTTGTCATTATAGGCCAATGTTTCTATTACCGGCCTTACTTCTTCTAGCATTTCATACCTCATACTGATACGGTGGGCAAGTGCCCTCCTTTCTGCTTCCTCTTGGGTTAAGGGTGTTCCAACGGATGAAGATGGTCCAGCACCATCATTAAAGTACATGATGTTTTCCATTATTTTCTTTTTATTCCTACTTCCCTTCCCCATTTTGCATACCATTGGTGGGAGATCGGTCTCTGTCTGTGGTACCTCATCAAAGTCAAAGTCAAGCAACGTTTCTAAGTTATCAAGATTTGGGTTCCCTTCTTCATCACTGCTTAAAAGAAAAGGGTCAAAGTCAGGTTGTATTGTAATAGTGCCTTCCCCGAAGTTTACTATTGCATTGGCAGAACGCAAGAATGATCTTCCAAAAATTAATCCTGGCTCAAATTCGTCCTCTTCAGGATTTATGATGAATTGAACAAAGTAAATTTCCCCATGTAGTAACACCATCAACTCCTTCTTAACCAACTTCTTTCCCTTCCTAACCTCATACTCAAGACAAAGTTTGACTGCGTAGTCGTTTGAGATTAAGTTATCGTTCTTTTCCAAATTGATCTCTCCATCTGATGCATATAAACTATTCACAAAACATTGTGCAATATACCGATCACTATCCTCTTCAGTGTCCATTTTGTGAAAGACCAAAACTTCAGGTTCTTTCTTTCCTCCACTTCTTGTTGTATTTTTGTATTCAGGCGAATCCCAATCTCCTAACCCTTTGTTTTGGTTACTAGAGATTTCAATTACGTCCTTCCCTAGGCACATCTTTCCCATACTTGAGTCCATGTTACTTTTAAAACAATATGATATCAAAATAAACATTAGTGGGTTAGTTATAGCATATATGAGCAACTTTCTACACTTACATTGTAACATCCGAGAATTTTCGAAATTTCGAATGACGATTTTACCCTTTGACTTTTTGGGTCTGACTTGACTTTTTGACTTTTGGTCTTTTATTGTCTCGTAAAAACAATTACCGCGTGACCGGTAAAATTTTCGGAACATATTTCAAATAATAAATCATATTTATTCTCATATTTCTCAAGTGGAAGTTATTTTTAACTTATTTGGCTCGAAAACGAAAAAGATATATGTTATTTATAAGCTGACGTATCGAAAACGACCTGCTAGATCACGTTTTCACAACTCGGACTCTAAAGCAATTTGATGTAAAACAACATTCCTGACAACTTTTTAGTTTTGACCGAGACCCGAAAACAGTCAGAAGGTGACTGAAATACCCCCGTAAAGTTTTGAAACTGCACGCAACGTGCACCGACACAATATAATTAAATTTATTTTTAATTATCACTATTTATTTAATAAAAATATTAAATAAAAATTATTTAACATTTTTACTCACAAGGATTATTTTTTTGAAACCAAATATTCTGAGTCCGAAATCCCTTTTTATCTCGGACAAGCGCTTAACCGGTTCATAAAATAATATACTACCTCCGTCCCCAGAAATTATTGACAACATTTGACTATTTAAGTCTTTCACTCTCCAACTTTGACCTTAAATTATTTTTGTTTGTGCTATTTACTATTTGATGCATAATAAGAATTTAGGATTGAGTATTAAAATTATTATTCATTGGTAATATATTTTTTATCAATTAATTATTTACACACAAAACAAAAATTATTTAAGGTCAAAGTTGACAAAGAAAGACTCAGAAAGTCAAAACTGGACAATAATTTTGGGACGGAGGTAGTAACAAATATTTTTATAAATGTTATAAAAATATTTATGAAACACTACCAAATAAATACTCATTTTTATCAGAAAAATGATCTGAAAAACAATGGCGCAAGTTTCATATTTTAATTCATCCGTTAAAGTGGACTTCAAACGTAGACCCCGATACCGATAATTAAACAAAAACCATTAAAAAAGTTACAAAAATGAACCCTAAACTATTTGTAACTTGACACTTTTATTTAAAAGTTTAATATATATATAAAAATATATAACTTTTATTTCATTTGATACAAATTAACACACACATTGATAACACTCTCTCCCCCACCATGATTTTCCGGCCGCCGGCCTACCGCCTCCGCCGCCGTCGCCGGTCACCGGAAAAGTTTTCCGGTGACTTTTCCGACCGAGGCCAAATATACTCCTAGTGACCCGATCCCCATACCCGATCGCCTTCACTCGCGGTTTCCCCCCCCCCCCCTCTCTCCCAACCGCCACTACAGCCGTCACCCCGCGGGTGTTACTCTACGAAAACCACCACCCTCCCACCGTCGACATCACCATCATTACCACTCCACCATCATTGTCACCACCATCATCATCGTCGCTGCCCCACCTCCACCGAGCCACCAAAAGGGTGCGTTTGGCTGTCGAAGACAGATTAGGGTGCGTTTGGCATAATAGAAAAACGTAAGGGGTGTTTGTTTCTGGGTTTGTCGCGATTAGGGTGCGTTTGTTATTAAAACAGCCCACAAGGGGGCTGTTTGGTTCAAAATAGTCACGAGGGGGTGTTTGTTCAGGCTGTTAATTTTGGTTAGGGTACGTTTGGCTGTTGGACAGCCATGGGGGTGGCACCACGAGGGTGCGTGTGGCGGGACAGCCACCTATGGGTGTGTTTGGTTCCCGGTTTAACAACATATGGGGTGTTTGGTTGGCGGTATCACCGCATAGGGATGCGTTTGGTTTGATGTTAAGCACCAAAAGTGCGTTTGGTTTAACGGCAATCACATAAGGACGTGGTTGGGTGAGCAGATTTACCGAAAGGGTGTGTTTGGGTTAAAATGAATTAACCATAAATAGATCTTAAAATTTTATAAATATAAAATTTTAACGAGATTTATAAATTATAAATCGGAACAAAATGGTGCTTAATGGTTATATAAATACAATATTTATTTTTTTGTGAGTTTAGATATAATAACGTGAATATATATATGTCATATCTGATAAACGCGAGAGTTGGAAAAATAGAAACACGAATAAATTGCAACAATTATTGAATAAGGGAAAACGTTTCGTAAAAATGGAAATGTTAAATAAACGAAAATTATACTTTTACAACGAGACAACTAATTTAGTTAAAAGTCGTAACGAAATACTAAATTATAAAATATGATTTTATTATTCTCGACTAGAAGATAAAGTCATAACTTTTGTAAAAGATTACAAACATCGTTATATAATTTGTAACTTTACAAAGTGTGTTTATCTTTATCCAAGAACGTTATATTAACTAAATTGGTGATTTCCGAAAACGTGTCGAAATATTTTATTTCAATTATTTACTCGCGTTTCTTATATAATACTTGTAAAGTATTATATACCTCGATTATTCTTTTGGGTGTTTGTCTTTGTCATATAATTCACGATTTGAATTATACACTTGTTCGTTTTATTATGTAATATATAGGGAATATATTACATATTTTGCGTTCATCTTTCGACTTATTCTATTTGACCAATCACCAAACTATTACAACTTGGAAATCTAAATCTTTATCAACGTGTCGCGTTGATGTGACCATTCATCGGGAAACCCAAATACATTATCCTAGGCTAGTGGGACTTAGCCGTTATGATTAGTTGCAACTTCTTGATCGAGCCGCTTCGTCTTCCGTTGGTGTTGTGCATATTAGATGCCTATCTGTCAATCGTTCTTCATCATCGAGGTGAGTTCATAACCTCGCTTTTCAATATTTTGAATGTTCTATAAACCCGCGAGGGGGATACATGCTTGTCTACAAACTCTTTTACTTACTCGGTTATCTTATAACAACGTGATTGTTTTTAAAGGATATTGTGAGTTTATAACCCCACGTTTTACATGTTTTATATATATTTTTGGGGTGAGAACATGCTTGTTTACAAATGCATTTACATGATTGTTTACAAATTGGTTTACATACTCATTTACATAGCTCGCTATGGGATACATTACTTGACTTCATTTTTGGTCACGAATGCATATTTTACTTTTGAAAAAGGATTACGGATTAGCTTAAGCGGATTGAACTGATGACAAAAACGGTACTGCCCGGGTGTTCTTGGAGGGGACACCGGTAACGGGAGTACTTATTTTTACTTTACTGCCCGGGTGTTCTTGGAGGGGACACCGGTAACGGGAGTATATATTCTTTAAATCACTGCCCGGGTGTTCTTGGAGGGGACACCTGTGATGGGTATATATAAGTCTACGTCACAGCGTCATGAACTGTAAATCACTTGGAGGGTGAGCGTGAATGTTATGAAATAGATCTATTCGGGTGTGGATCCCTGTTCGGGTGATTAGCTATCGCCGGTAACGAACGTTATAGCGTGATGTCCACGCGAATGATATAAAATAGATCTATTCGGGATTGACAATCCCCGTTCGGGTGATTAGCTATCACTAGGTAAACGAACGTTATAACATGTCGGATTACGATTGGTTGGGACTACAGGGCCCCCAACAAATACACATGAATTTTTACTGTTATATTAGTGCATCGGTTTCATGAACTTAGAGTAATTGTAATCATTGTTTTATACTCACATGGATATTTACTGTGCCTTGAATAAAGTGGCAATACATACTTGAAACATTTTGGTGACATTAAATTGGTCATGCATTCTTTATAAATCTTTGGGATAAGATTGGTACTTTTGGTGACATAAAATGTGTCGTGCATTCTTTATAAATCTTTGGGATTTTTACATGGTACTGTGATGACACAGTGGACAAATACATTCATTTGAAACTTACATTCATATTTAAACTAACCTATGAACTCACCAACTTTATGTTGACCGTTTTAAGCATGTTTTTCTCAGGTGATATAGATACTTGGCTTACTTGAAGTGCATTGGATTCTATACATTCAAGTTTTTCACTGTGATGCAATTATGGGACAAATGTTATATTACTTTCAAGGAAATCAACGAGATTATTTTTCAAACGACACATTTAGAGGTCGTTCTCTTGTATCTAGCGCTGTGTATTATGAAGTAACTCCCCCGGACATACTTCCGCTGCGACACACATTTTTGGGGGTGTTACATTATAGATAGGAAAATTATGGCATTTTCTCAAAAGACAAGCTCTCTTAGCTATATTAAAATTATGCCCCGAAAAGTACCATTTTATCTTAATTTTCCCTATTTTATATTTATTAGTTCTCACATTAAGGGCAATGTTCAACTTAAGTATGAAGGAGAGCCGAATAGGAAAAATTAAATATATCTTCTCTCCATGTTTGGCCTGTAGTCTAGCTACAATTTCAACTGATGATTTGAAAAGAATTATTTAACATATGGTTTTCTTCCAAAATTAAAAAAATATATACTTAGTAAGGCAAATCCTACTGGATTCACATCATAACTAGCACAAAATCAGTCTACTAAACTCTGAGGTATATTATAGCCTTTGATGCATATCTTTTGCACATTTTATGAGAGTGTTGGTAATTTAGTAGCTTCAAAACTTATGCATGATCATCATTTACTAGACTGCAGTGAGGTTAATTTATAGGCAATATCGTATGATAAGAGGTAAAATAAAATCCTAATGTATCCCCTGTATCTGCAGCACTCGCTTTCAGTGCTAAACCCCCAAGTATCTCAAGATCTACGTGCTCAATATCTCAACTCTGTGCTAGCCTTAAATTATTAGCATTTGTCGTTAAAAAAAAGAAAAAAAGAAAAAGAAAGTTCAAGTTATAAAGTTGTTATAAGGCACTGGCTTAGCACATGAAATCAGTATATGTTATTCACCCCACATCATTATCACGTTTTACCTCTTTGAGATTTTGTCGAGGTGCTCACGCCACAACGGGCCTGTTTATGTGTCTTGTAAAAACCTATGGTAACTATCTACATTATGCCTGTGTAAATTGAGTGACTTCACAAAAATAAACCATATATCAGTGACTTGAGTGAATTTAAAAATTAAACACATTCCCTATGTGAGGTTGATTTCAATAAATTAATATATATAAATATATAAGGATAATATCAAAATATCAATTAAAGAAGAGAGTAAGTATTCCGAGAGGCTTTTAAGAGATTACTTTTATCCAAAGTAAAACCCTAAAAAACCTTCCCGGGTCGTTTCCCGACGAGGCGTGAATTGAAAATCGTGATTAAGTTCGTGATCGCGCGTTTGAACGATCAATATTTGATTTGGATTCTATTTCTATAAATAAAATGCAAAACAACTAAAAGCAAGCCTAAAATTGAAGCAATTAAAGCTAAAACACGAAAAACGATAACGGGATTCAAATCCAGTTCTTTAAAAACTTAAATTCTACAAATTTAACCCTACAAATGAAAAATTAATTTTTACTAGTCCTAAATGATTAATAAAAATTTTAGAAAAAAGAATTATATATTTTTGACTTTTATTTTATTTATTATGAATTAAAAACTGTTTTAATCTAAAAAATTTATTAAAAATACTAAACTAAATTGGAAAATTCTGAAAAAATTTTGAAAAGTACTTTGGACAATGCTTAATCTAGGAAAAATAAAATGAAGAAAACAACTTATTGAAATAAGCTGGAAATAAGCTAAAATGGGCTGAAGGCTTAAAAGAGTAAAAATGGGTTAAATATTAAATGATGCAAAGTAAGAATGAAAAAGACCCCAGGGCAGTTGGTGAGTGGAGTGTGTGTTAAAACTGGGTTGAGGTTGTGGAGGTCTTGGGTTTGAGCCTTGCTCACCCTTGACTTCCCAATTGCCCTAGTTTTTTTATTTTTTGAAATTTTCTTTTAGGAAAACCTTTATACAACTAAAATAAGGACTTTTTGTGAAATGACTTTTTATAACAACCTAAAATAAGCTAGAAATAAGCACTTAAAAGTTGACAGACTTGGTTTTTTTAACTAAGTGTCTTTTAAGCTAGACTGCTTGGCTTTTTAAAACTAAATAAGCTAATGAAAAAGCAAATAAGCTAACAGACAATTAGCTACACCTAATAAGCATCTAAAACTAGAAATAAGCTAAAGCAACTAAGCTAAAAAACATAAAAGGCAGATTGCATTTAGGAGCTTAAAAGTATTAATGCTAAACTCAAATTTGCAAATAAGCTTCTAAAAGCTTAAACTAAAGTCAAATAAGCAACAAGCAGCTCAAACCTAACTTAATAAGCAAATATAAGCTAAGTTTAAGCAATCCTAACTGCTAAAGTACTTAAATAAGCAAATAAGCAATTTGGCTAAAAAATACTTAAAAACAGCCTATAAGGGCACCTTTAAGCTAAAATTTAAGCTAGTAAAACAATAAGCTAATGTCTAAAAGCTAAAAACAGTTAAAGTCACTACTACAAAGATTAAGAAAAAAGAAAAATTAAGCAATTTGAATAACTACAAAGCTAGAAAATGGCTTATGAAAATGGCTGTTCACTCAGTATGTGCTGAGTTTTTAGGTTTTTCAAGTTTTTTCTAAAAGACAAAAGGTGTAACTGCAGGCTTAAAAATAAGCTGCCTAAAGATGTTTAAACTACAAAATAAGCTGAAAAGATTAAGCTCACTATCCAATGAGCTTATGTTTTGAAAATCAGAACCTAAAACTAATTTTGACTTATCTAAATTTGAAGATCAAAAACTAACTTAAAGCTTTTTGAAACTGAAGTTAACACTTTGACAGATTTTGTACCAAATCCACAATGGCAAATGCAAACTTAACCATCACTTATCCTACTGCATTCTAACTCAAAATGAAACATAAACCAAACCTTAAAAACAGCTTTTGAGCAAAGATCAAATATAAGCAGTTTGAAAAACTTTAAAAACCACAAATTTAAACAACATGTATAAAACACCTTAAAACTTGATATTAAACTTTAAAAACTGATAAAAATGACTTAATACAAAGTGTTAAAGTTGGCTTAGTGACCCAAAGTAGATTTAAACCATTTTTGACCCATTTTGCCTTTTAACCCAAACACCCCTTTAAAAAATGGTTTTCCATTTTTAAGCTATTATAAACAGAATTAAGCTAAGATTTAACAAGACCAGATGACTACCAAGTAAAATAAGCAAGAACAAACAACAAGCAAGCTTAAATAAGCAATTGAAATAAGCAAACAAGAATAAGCTGTTTAAGAGCTATAAACCACAGATTATGAAAAATACTTGAACAAATTAGATTTATACTACAAGTAAGCATAAGTAAGCATTAAACAACAAAAATAAGCATAACTAAGCAATAATAAGCAGTAAATAAGCACTACAATAAGCCCACAGTAAATAATCTTTTAAAATACTTGAAATTAGACTTACAAAATGCCTTTGCTTTAAACAAGGCAACAAGCTCAAAGAGCTCATTCACTAGCTCCCAACTTATCAGATTAAAAAAAAAAAAAAAAAAAAAAAAAAAAAAAAACTGGATGATGGGTCACAAGCCCATCCTTTTCTGTCTTATCTTCCAATAAGCTATGGTATTTTTTTGAGTGATTTTGTTAAGACAGTGACAAGTGTCTTAAAAACAGGATTATAAGAGCTTATATAAAAGAAACTTATTTAAATGACTTTGAAAACATACATTAAGAATAAAGGTATTAAGTAAAGACAAAATTTGCAGAATTAGAAAAACTTGTATTTCATTAAAAATTTAAAAGTTACATTGCTTAAAAACAAGAAAGTAAATAAGTTAAAAATAAATTTTACACTACTCCTAAATTAAACCTAAACTACATCCTAGATGCCTTTTACAAAGGAAAATAAGCCTATTTATAGCTAAATAAGCTGGCATATGTGTGCTTGTTGTGTTTCTTGTGTGAGGAGCATCAAAAGCTTCATTCTAGCCATTAATTTATCTTGTTCACCAAGCTAGATCATCACAACCCTTCATTTTGTCCATGATGTCTTCTTAGCAAATGGCATTATTTGGGATTGCCAGCGTGTCTTGTCATCATCTGGGGGTGGGGATAGGTAGGGTTAAGGTGGGGTTGTGTTGTGAGAGTGATGGGTGAATAGTAGTGGCAGGAAAAATGGTTTTGGGTTCTGTGTGTTTGTTTATTAACGGGGTTAGGGGGTAAAGGATGTAGGGTGCAAAGGTTAAAAAGGTGTAGGGGCTAACATTGTTAGTCCTTAAGGACTAGCAATGTTAGTCCTAAAGGACTAACGATGCAACATGTTAAGGGTGTAGTGGGGCTAACGTTGGTTAAGTCAAATAGGCTATATGATTGGGCCGGGATTAAGGGTTTTGGATTTAGGAAATGAATTTTGGACTTTGGGCTTTTTATTTGAATACGTAAACATATTGGGCTGACGCAACCCATTAAGTGGGGTATGGGTTGTCCCAATAAGATGCATATGTCTTCGACTTTGACTTGACTTTTTGACTTTGGTTTTGACTTCTCACGCTCTATCCATTCTCGAGCTTGGTTTTGTTGGTTTTGGCTTCGTTTTTGTCTTTTAGTGAATATCCGATACCTGCACAGTAAATAACACAAAACAAGCATATATTTGCATTTTATGTCCGTTTTTGGTCATTATTGTTCATTTTAGCTAGTTTTATTAGGTAAAAGGTATGTGTAATTAAGCACATACCAAAATCCTCCATACTAAACTATTGATGTGTCCTCACGCAATGCCATAAGTAAACACTTTAGAAAACCAAGAATCTCAATCCCCCTCGACTAATTACCTCAAAAAGTAGCTAAGTGTTCATCAAAGGGAATTAAAGAATCAATAGCTTTGAAAAGCCCCGTTTTGACTATTTTTAAATATTTACACTTATTACCACACATATTTTTGTATTTTTCCTTTTTTTATTTTTAAGCAACTAACTAACATGTTTGGACTTTCGTTATTTTTATAATTTTTAGGGTCACAGAACAAGAATCACTTTAATCCTAAAATGCCCAAAAAGGATAAATTCATCGTTCCCGACTTTTCACTTGTCCCAAACCAAGCTTAAAAATGAAATCACCGTTAAATATGAATTAAAACGCTAACACTACTCATATTTGTAACTTGTAAACTTTTCGCTCCCGACAATTATTATATATTATGCGAGTGTGCTTATTTCGAATTTCAACCATGGATCAACGTTTTGCAAAATTTCTATGCTTCACGTTTCACCCAAAAGTAATGAGTTTGAAGGCGAGATCATCCCATGTAGCGACTTTCGTCTCGGCACATCCCAACCTTGCGGCTAAGTGACCAGGCTTTTGACACCCCACAGAGAACTAGTATCGGACTCACGGGTCTTCGGTTTCAAAAACTGGGATTTCCCGTTATACATAAAAATTCAACTTTAAACACGAAATCGTCTTAGCTTCAAAAGCCGTATTTAAAATTTAAGAAAAAGAGATTTTACTATTATTTATTAAATCAACATATAATTACACTTAATATAATATGCATCCTTTAAACTAAGGAAATCTTCGACCTTTTAGAAGGCTGCAACATCGGTTGTGAGCCGGCAAGATGCAACAAACTTTTATCAGTCTCGGATAATTACTATGTGCCTTATTTAGAAGACTGTAACATCGGTTGTGAGCCGGCAAGATGCAGTAAACTTTTATTAGCCCACAGTTTATCATTATTATTACCTCGTTTTTTTCATTTTTTTACATATAATATCACGATATAGAGAAAATTTCGTTTTAGAAAATTTAAGTATAAAATTTGAAACTTAAGCTAAAATTTTGTTATCGACATACTTAAAAAAATCATTGATATAGTTTAATTTTTTGAAAGAGCACGTTATATATAGTCCGGTTTGAAAGTTATGGGAGAGTAAAGCCACATACTTAAACTTTATGGATCTTTAAGATTTCAACTATTCCGATGTTTGCATCTTAACTCATAATTAACTCTATCATTTCTCGTTCTTCGTAAATTTAAAATCTTTAATAAAAAGATCCGCGAATGCTTAGTCTAAAAGTTAAGGGACAAGCTAGAGCTCAACACGCTCGATCGAGTCAAAATTTATTCTTATTCTACCTAGCAGGAAAGTCAAAATTATGATAAAACACTTATTTTAAATTTTTATATTTTTTTTTCATTTTTTTGGTATTTTGGAGGTAAAAACAAGATTACTTGAAAACAACGACTGCAGGCACAATCAAATCGATAGATCCCCCCCATACTAGAGTTGAACATTGTCCTCAATGTTTTAAGAAGAGTCTCTACGTAAATCTAAAGCCGTTTATTAAGTATGTTCAAAGATAAACGTATCCTAACAGATTGGATATCAGATTTCCATAATGAAGCTGAGGATGTGAAGATCGAGTGAACGATGGACAAAACCATGAGCACGAGAGTCTTCATAATCTGGGGCAATCTTGGAAAATAAAACACAAACCACAAAACAAGAAAAAGGAAGAGGGGAGCCTCCTCACAACACACTTATTCATTACTACTATTATAATTATATTAGGATAAGCATGGGTTGCCACCCACGAAGCGCTTATTTTTGTTAACCGAGTCTTGAGCCTGACTCGATCCTCTATACTTGAGTTGGTCAAAGAGGATAGAAATGGAGAAACGGAACATCCAAGGTAGGAATGTTCCCTCCATAGATCATCATCGGGCTTTCAGAAAAATCAAAAATGACCTGGAAAGCTTTAAAGCCCCGATGAGATATGAGATGAGGAGATTTCTCCGCATTAGAAATAAGAATACTAGAATTGAAAACTTTGTTCTCATTTTCGGATGAAAATGGAAACAAAGTGTCAAACATTAGAGAAAGGGTGGTAAGGGTGGGCAAAACATTAGGCACATGAACATAAAGTTCTCTTGTCAAATTATCATAAATATCATCCACCACTTTTGTAAAAACTCTCGTATCGGGCTCAATATCATAATCATCCAGTGGTTTCGCAGGAGGACGAGGGGATGATGGAACATCAAAATGAAATGACTCATTTACAGGAAGTGAAGCGGAATCATTGCTAAGTAATTCTTCAAGGAAAGGATATCCCCTTCAGAGTCATAGTCATCATTCTCAATGCCCGGTGGCATCGAGTCATCCAGAGTAAGAAATAAATCGATCTCCTCCATAAGAGAGTCACTATCCTCAACGGGGATAGGAGATGGAGAGAAAGATTTGATTATAGCATCAGAATTAGAATTAAATTCTTCTTGGGGTCGAGGAGATGAATTATCATACAACAATTTCTCAACAAGACGAATTTCTTCCTCAGGATCAAAGTCGGCTTTATTAATTCCCGGTGGAATTAAATCGATATGAGCGAGTTCACCGGAGAACTCCTCGGGAAGAGAATCAAACTTAGGAGAAGAAATAATCGAAATATCTCGATTAAGCAAAGATTCTATAAGATCAGACTCAACATTAAGGTGATGTGGATCTATCTTAGTAGAAATGATTTCTTCATCAAAAAGAGGGTTCGAATAAATTTCCTTCGGAATATCCTCATCAGAAAATGACTCGTCGTCACTAGAGGAAAAATCGTCGTCAGTATCAAAGAGAGTATTAGAGAAAGTTGTAAAATTATCACAAATGGGCACATCACACTCACTTTCCATGTCGGAAAAATCCTCAAACTTACTTGGGATTGGGACAAGGTTCTCAACACTAGACTTTATTAATTCGTCTGATTCCGTTTCTAGAATAGTGCTAAGATGCTCGTCCCCCATACTTAGAGAGTTATCGGGTTCCTCGGTTGGTAAGACGGGTGTGATTGCAATAGTATACTCCTCGTCATCATCTTCGTAGAAGGCAGGACAATTCCAGTTCGGAGTATTAATATAATCTGCCAGCTCCTCACTTATAATTTGCACATCTTTAAGAAGTTTATGAAGCAATTCTTGTAAATCCTCTGGTTGATGTTGCTTTTCTCTACAAGCATGCTTAATTTCAAAAAAATTCTCCTAAGCTAGCAATAAAACCTTTGGCGTTTCTCTAAAAGATATATGGTATGTGCTTAATTACACATACTTTTTACCTAATAAAACAACCCCAAATGACCAAAAACGGACATAAAATGCCAAATATATGCTTGTTTTGCTATATATACTGTGTAGGTACCAGATATTCACTAAAGGACAAAAATGAAGCCAAAACTGACAAAACCGAGCACGGGAATAGAAAGAGCGTGAAAAAGTCAAGTCAAAGTCAACCAAAAAGTCAACCAAGTCAAAGTCAAAAGTCAAAGACGAAGCCGAAATCGAAGAAATCTTAAATGGACCAATCCGCACCCATTTAATGGACTAGGTTAGCCCATTAAGACTTTATCTAAAAAAGTCGCACAAGTTAAAAAGCCCAAAGTCTAAATCCTAAACCAGACCCAAATTATAAGCCCATTAAGCCTAAACCATAACCACTTAACCATAACACCCTTCCCCCTTTTTACATTGTTAGTCCTTAAGGACGAACATTGCTAGTCCTTAAGGACTAACAAGGTTAACCCCTACACCTTTTCACCCTTTGCACCCATCATCCTTTTCCCCCTGACACCGTCACAAAATTAAACCAAATAGTACCCCACACCTATTTCCCGCCTAAACCTACTATTCATTATCCCTGCCCCTTTCCATCCCTGCTACCCAACAAAAACATCACTCTCCCTTCACCCCACATCTTACCCTACACCACAAACAACTAAATTCCACCTTGGCGATCTAAAGAATTCTCATTGGTTGATGTTTAGAAGGCAAAATCAAGGGCTGAGATTGATAGACTTGGTGAACAAGACAAATGAAGGGTTAAGATGATGACTTTGAAGTCTCTCTCACAAGAAACACAAGAAGCACACCTGTGCATTGCAATTTTTATATAAATACGGCTTATTTTCAGTTTGTAAAGATGTAATTTAGGAGTAATGTAAAACTTGTTTTTAAATTATTTTACTTATTTGTCATTTACTTTTATTGTATGTTCAAGTTCAAGCATTGTAATCTTTTTAAACTTAATGAAATTTCAGTTTTAAGGTTTATACAAATCTGTCTTTTTAAGCTTTATGCAATCAAACTTATTGGTGTTTACAAGTTCTGTTTATAAGCTTTTATAAGCTCATACATCCTCTTAGACTCATTCAAGTTTTAAGTTTTAAGATTCTGTCATTTTTAAATTCTGTTTTTACCTTATGCATTTAAGCTTAAACTTGTGTTCTAAAAGCATTTTCATAAGCTAACAAACTCATTTACTCCTGTCTGACTTAGTTAAGCTTTTTCAAAAGCTTAACTGAGATTTCACCCTCAAATCTGTCTTAAGCTTTTGTGGAAGATAAGCCTAACATGGAAGGGCTTATAGGGTTTTTACTAGCTTGTTTAAAACAAGCTAGAGCTTAGTAGATAAGCTCATTGAGCATTTGGACCTTGTTTTGAGCAAAGGTCATTGGTAAGTTCTCATTTTCAAGTTTTTAAGCTTATTTACTGTTTGCTTATTAAATTGCTTATTTTCTGCTTAATCTTGCTTATTGTTGCTTATTGGTTCTCATTTATGCTTTCTAGATGTAGTTTTTAGCTTACAAGTCATTTGAATGTGTTTTCATAAAAAACTGTCTTATTTTTGCTTTAAACTGCTTAATATGTTACTGCTTATTCTACTGCTTATTATTGTTTGGAAATTGCTTATTTAGTCTTGTTATTACTTATTTGATTTAGTTCTAAGCTTGTTATAAACTGTTTTTAGTTAAAAATGCATTTTCAGATTTTAAAGGAGTGTTTGGATTAGCAGTGTTAACTTGAAGTTTAAACTGCTAAGGCCTCTTTTGGCTTTTAAACCAATTTTGTTTAGCTTAAACTAAGTCTTAATAACAGCCTTTAAAACATTTTAAAGTTTAAAACTCTATTTCAAAGTTCTTAGAAGTCATGGTTTGAATCTGTGCCCATTGTTTCTTTTATATCAGCTTATATGCTTGGATTTGCTTAAATTGCTCTTTAGTGTCTTTGAGTGCTTTGTTTGGATTCTAAAATGCAGTAGAATAGTCTTGGATAAGTGTTCATTGTCATTTGTAGTTTTTAGCATTACACTGTCAAAGTAAGTTTTCAGTTTTAAAAGCTCAAACACCACTTTTTGATCTTAGTTTTAAGATAGTTAAAGTAGGTTTTAGGTTTTGAATTTCACTACATAAGCTAAGTGGTGTATGAGCTTTATCTGTTTAAGCTTATTTTACATTTTAGTCATCATTTACTAGCTTATTTTTAGGGCTGCAAAAGCCATTTTGTCCTTTTAAAATCTTTGAAAAAAAAACCAAAATCATAGTGTACTCAGCTTTTTCATAAGCCTTTTTCATGGCTTATCTGTGTTTCAAACTCCTTTTTGATTTGTGTTTTAGATAGGTTGTAGGTTAAGCTTTAAGGTTTTGCAAGTCAATTTGTCATAAGGATCCATTTAGTTGCTTAAAAATAAGCTCAAAAATGCCTAGTTGGACTGTTTGGTTAGCAGTTTTGACCCAAAGTTGCTTATTTGCTTTTCTGAGCTCATGGCTTATTGGATTTGCCTATCTTTTGTTTAATCTTGCTTATTAGGATAGGTTTAAGGTTCTGTTAGCTTATTTAGCCTAGGGTAGAGCTTATTCAAGCTTATTAGCCTTTTCAGTTTAGAATTTTAAGTTTAAGATCCTTGTAAGTGAATCTGTCATTTTAAGCTTAGTTTAGCTCATTTTGTTAGCTTATTTTTGATTCTTAGTGCTTATTTAGTTTAGCCTTTAGATTGTTTTTGCTTATTTTCTTTTTCTTTTTGCTTATCAAGTCTAAAAATGCTTAACAGTTAGTCCTTTAAGTCTTAGCTTAAAATAATCAAAACTGTTGCTTTTAAGTGCTTATTTCTAGCTTATTTTAGGTTTTTATAAAAAGTCATTTCACAAAAAGTCCTTATTTTTAGCTTATCTAAAAAGTTGTTTCAAAATTTTTGCAAAATAAAAATACTTGAGAAGTTGGGAAGTCATGGGTGAGCAAGGCTCGAACCCGTGACCTCCACAACCTCTACCAAGCATTTAACACACACCTCCACTACAACATGCCCTTGGGTCTTTTCCGGTTATTACTTGCAAAATTAATTATATAACCCCTTTTTAGCCATTTTAGTATTTAGCCCATTTTTGCTTATTAACAGCTTATTCCCTTAAGCTGTTTACCCCGTTTTATTTTTCATAGGATTAGCATAGTATAAAATAGTTTCCATAATTTTTTTAGAATTTTTAAAATTAGTTTACTATTTTTATGCATTTTTTTAGATTAATCCATTTTTAATTCATAAAATATAAAATAAAAGTCAAAAAAATATAATTCTTTTTTTTTAATTTTCTTTTATCATTTAGGACTGTTAAAAAATAAATTTTCATTTGTAGGGTTAAAATTTTAGAATTTGGTTTTTTAAAGAACTGGTTTTGAATCCCGTTATCGTTTTTAGTGTTTTAAGCCTTATTTGCTTTCGTTTTTAGCGTGCCTTTACTTGTTTTTGCATTTTATTTGTAGAAATAGATAACCAAATCTAATTTGTGATATTCAAGCATTGTTCCACAAACGTTACCTCGATTTTCAAATTCGCACCTCGTCGGGACACGACCCGGGAAGGTTTTTAGAGATTTTACTTTGGTCAAAAGTAATTTCCCTTTTAAAAAAGCCTTATGGAATTCTTATTATTGATACTTTATTAATTCTTATATTATATATATTTATATTTATATTTATATATATAGTAAAGGAGTTATTTTAAAGCGAATCAGGTAACACAACACTAAGTTCACGAGATCAATGCTTATTTGGATTTCATGATCATATTTCCACATCCTTATCATCGAGATACCGATTTGATCATATTTTTCAAATATTTCATCGGGAATTTTCAAAGCATGATCTTGTGATGTATGAACTTCATGGTTAATGTGGAAGATGGTTCTTACTATGATAATTTTCCATTTCATCTTCTACAACATACAACAACAACATTTCTACCTTTCACAAGCATGACTACTTCAACGATTATTATAACATCAAAAGTTACCTTTCAACCTTTACGAGAATAGTAGCAATCTAGTTTGTTGGTTTGAGGGAGCTTATGGGTTATTTTGGGGGAGTATGTTTGTTTATAAATGGGAGAATGTTTGATTCTTAAAGAGGAAATAAATGATTTCGATTTCAATTTCATGGACTTTAAAGGATATTCTTCACCCGAAGCTTATTTGGAAGCTTATATGGTCATGATGCTCATGACGGATCATAATCATCATGAGAGGGAGAAAATATAAGCTTAGTATTGGCCTAATATGAGAGAGATAAGATATTAGTATATTTGGGGAGAAAAAGTAAGTCAATTCAAGTATATGAAAGGGGAGAAGGTTTAAGCAAGAATATATGAGACAAATCAAGATACTAGCAAAGAAATTGAATCAACGAAATCGTTATGGTAAAAGTAGTTTGATTAAGAAAATAAGATTCGTATTCAAGATTGAGGTTACTTCATCAAGTGTTTTGAATAAGCTATAGTGTTTCATTAACTTCAAAGATCGATCAAGATAGCCGGTTCGACATTTGCATGGAATTACTTCTCAAGAATATCGACATTGTCTTCAGACAATCAAAGTTTACTACTTAATATTCAAGAGATGGATATTTGATTGAGGGGGAGCTTAAAGAGTATGAAGATTCATGTGAAAAGTCAAGTGTTCAAGTTTTTTACAAAGAAATGCTCAATCAATATCATCGTGTTTCAAGATCTTTCATCAGCAACGTTATGTGATTGAAATCTACATTCAAGATCAAGTTCGAAGATAAAGATTTCATATAAGGTTTTTTAAAAAGATTCAAGTTGCTTAAAAGAAGATCAAGTTAGCTTTTGAGAATGCTGATTTGAGTTCGAGAGTGGAGTTGATACCTTTAGAGATAAAGAGATCTATCTTATTATATAAGGGAAGAAAATTATATCGAGAGAGATTTGCTACAAGGTCGTCCTCAACGTTCATAAAGAATTCTCAGCATTTTTGAGCTTCAAAGAAAAAGAAAATGACAGACTACTTTAGAATAAAGTGTTCAAGCAAAAAGAAGAAGTCGTCATAAAAAACACAATAAGGATAGTTCCCAAGTAGATCATTTAGGGGGAGAATGTTAGAAATAGAGAAATGACCTACTTGTAAGTACTTTAATAAGTACAGGGACTAGAAGTGTTAAGTTAGGAAAGTTCAATAAGGATAGTTAACCAAGGGGTATAAATAGTATTTATGCCAAGGTTAAGTGTAACAATTTCATTTTAATCAAAAGGCAAGTTAGGTATTTCTCTCTCTAAACACACACACTAATTACACCTTAATCTTCACACACTAGTCATCAATCAAGATCTTATGCTTAATAGAAAAGATCGTCGAATTACGAACAAAATGAGCCCAATATTGCAATGCTTCTGACATGCGTACGCTTTTATTAAAAAGTATTGAAGTTTAATATATAGTATATATTTAAAATATTTACCGAAATAGTCTTTGGGGTTATCGATTCGTTGCAAGGTGAGTCACACAGTTTCGCGCACTTTGCGGCAGCGCGCGGGTTATGAACCCTGTTTTTGCGAAAATGAAAAAGAATAAAGACTTTTACTATTCTACGTTTGTTGACTTGGACTATTCTAGGGTATCCATTATACTAAAATCGGACTGAAGCGAAACTGGAATGGAAAAAATCGGGAACCAAAAATAAAGAAAATGTAGAACCGAGAACTGTCTCAAGTT
>BQNB010021112.1:0-62513 GCA_026074375.1 Tanacetum coccineum | reverse complement strand
GGTGATTTAGTGATCCAAGAATCAAGATTTAGGTATGTTTCAATTGAGCTTTTGTTTAGTTTTCTTTAAAACATGTAACAATTAATATGATGGATCATTAGGGTTTTAATATCTACTATAATTAAGGATGTTTTAATCATGCTAGAGTGTTTAGGGTTTGATTGGGATCGTATTGGTATAAACGGTTATGTTTAAATCGTGTTATTTTATGATTTAGAGTTGAGCAGAATTTAGGGCTGTGTTCAACTGATGATATCTAGAAGTTAAAAACGTGTTTTGGTATGATTCAAAAGCCTAAAGTGTAGTTCAAAGAGTCTAATTTTCAAAAATTCCAGCCTCGTTGATTTGGAGTTATAGAAGTTGGTTAAATATTGGTTACAAGAAAAGTTGTCAAAACAGTAAATACTTGTCAGATTTAGGTCATGTTTAGGAGGATAAAACCCTAACATAAAAGTGGAATTAAGGTTAGAAAATCTACATTAATTAAGTTCTATATGTATATAAAGAAACACTAGAAGGAGAGCTTCTGATTGTGTGTTTAAGTATGAAAGTTAGAGCCATACTTTTTAGTATGCAATCATATCCGAATTGGGACAGTTTTGAAGTTAGATTTTATTTAGGAGGATTGTGCATGTAATGAGTGATTGGGAATCACGAGGTAGTTAGTAAACTCATATAGGAAATTACATGATTTTTGATAAAATTTATGAAGGTCAGTAAGTAAGGGTTTTGAGAGGGTAAAGTCACACTAAAATTCTGCATTTTTGTACAAATTGTAATTAACTAGTGTAATGAGTTAATGAAGTGGTTAAGGTTGAGCATGGAGTCGGGGTGACCCATAAAGGTTAATCAAACCCCTAGATATCTATCATATTTGTGTTACATGAACTAGAACTTTTAGCTTGGTCACGTGTAACCGTGTTTATTTATTTGTATAGGTACGTGATAGGAATTAAAAGCTGCGTGTTGAGCATTCATGTGAGTTACATAGTACCACTTTTTACATTGTTTTAAACTTGGGATGAAAATGATGCAAGTGTTTAAATGAGTTTTAATTTCCTGTTATTAAGTGTTAGTGTAAATGCATAGACTATTATGTGACTAAGGTGCGTTATGTGCTATGATAAGTGTAAAATACACATATCCATTTATGCTTAAAATAGCCCAAATAAACCTAAAACATACCAAAAATGGCAAAAATATGCTTGTATTTGAGTTTTGTGTGTGCATGTACGGATATATCAAAAATCATAAGAAAACCATCAAAAACGGGCAAGCACGGACACGGGAATCAGAAGAGTACAAAGCCGAAGCCAAAGAATCAAAGCCGAAGCCAGAAATGTCAAGCCCTCAGTCAAAATCAGTCAAACAGTGGTTAACATGGTCAACAGCAGTCAACCACTAAATGACAAAACTCAAAAAAATGTTCCATTTTAACCCTCAAAGTTTCACAAAAGTAAAAAAAAGTCCTTCGCCTCTTATTAGGCCCTAGAAACTTTAATGGGCCTTCAAAGCCCTAAAATCCCTTATCCGGACTCCTTATTAACCAAAAGCCCAAAGCCTTAAACCCATTTAACTAGCCCATTATCTTTTCCTAAAACTCAAGGGACCATTTCTGCAATTTCCGAAACTCCTTTTTACACTAAAAGTGGGATAACAAAAGAGAGGGACCATTTGTGTAATTAACCCAAACTCCAACTGATTTTAACCTTTCAGTTAAAAATTTGGGCGCCAAGAACTTGGGTACTATTCACCCTTCGTCTTTAGAAATTAACCAGGGTAAAACATGGGGCTTTTCCAAATCAAGGGGCAAGGAAGTCTATTCATGAGCTCCTAAGCATGATGGTAAGGAGAGATTAGTCAAATCAAGTGCCTTCTTAAGCTCGCTCTCAAGGAAGGACACGTCAGCAATGGTGAAAGCACAAGTATATGTGGGTTTTGCTCTCAAACCACTCAGAGAAGAAGCACAAGTGAGCCTCACATGGATTGCCAGCTTGGCAATCCGTGTGAGGACACTCAATGATCTAACGGCTCAAAATAGAGATCAAAGATGAAAGAAGAATCAAGGGTGCGGATTGAAGGCTTGGAGATGGATTCAGGAGACCTAGAAGCTTCTTCTGAGGCTATAAATAAGCCCTCACCTCACACACACAAAGAAAAAAAACTTTTTTATCTTACACTTTTTAATTTTCCTTTTTCTAGTTTTTTATTCATTTAGGTAGCTTAAGCTTTGCTTATTGTAATTTTCCTTTAAATCATGTAACTCTCTTTTATATAATGTGATGAAAGTTTTTATGCAATAAAATTTAGTGTTTGTCTTCATTATTCTAAATCTTTACTCATAAGCTCAATATTGTCTTAATAAGCTCTAATAAGCTCACATTCAGCTCTTTCAGTCTATAAGCTGAAATTGAGCTTACTTAATCCAGCCTTAATCATATCTAAACATATAATCAGCTTAAAATGACTAATTACCTTAGCTTTTGGAATTGTGAGCTTTTGGAAGGAGATCTAGAAATGGATGAGATCTCATGGACTATTACCCTAGCTTATTATTAAGCTAGGGAGCTTGTAGCTGCCTTAATTGGTTCTTCTTGTTTAGCTATAGGCTTAGTAAGTTTCTCTTTAATTTCCTAAAGTTTTTGCTTTCAATAATTGTCTATTTACTTTCTATGCCTAAGTCTGCTTATTTGATTATAATATTTGCTTATTTGTGCTAAAATATCTTTAATATTGCTAATTAGATTAGTTAGATCATCTGTTTTTGATTAAGTAGTTAAAAATCTTAAGTTTTCATTTCTGTCATCATTAGTCTATAAAAAACCAAAAATATAGTAGAATAGTGTAGATCTTATGATTGAGCTTAATTAATTGTTGAAATATGTTTGTTAAGCTTGATATAAGCTAGTAGTAATCTGGTATTAAGGAGTTAGGCATTAGTTTTCAAAATCATAAGCTATTTCAAAATTCTGTCCATTTAAAGGGGTGTTTGGCATTAGCTAATTTGACCTTTGACTCTCAAAGTCTAAGTGAGTTTTAAATGTTAAGTCAGCTTAAGATTGCTTAATTAATCATTAGGCAAAGAGGTTTCTAAGGTTAATTTCATTTTCAAAAATTTAGGGTACTATTATGATGGTTCCCAGCACGGGTGCACTTTTAGTTCAATGTTTAGGGATTGCTTATTCTTATTCTGGTTCCCTTTAGCTTGTGTGTGCTTAATTTTGGTCTTAACTACTCAATTTAGGAGTTTTAAGGAAGTATATAGCTCCAGGTTGGGATGCAGTTTGGTATTTGTGGTCATATCCATTGCAACAGCAGTTCTTCTGCTATGTACTTACATCAGTAAGTACTGCTGATTTTTAATGCTTCAATTTTAGCATATATTATTAGGATCTAGAGCTAGAGTTTGCTTAAGGTTTTAAAATTTAGTTTGCTTTTAGATTTTATATAGCTTAGTCTAAATCAAGTTTAATTTTTCAATTGGTAGCTCATTTCTTAGGTTTCATTAGTTTTTAAAATTCATTAAAAGTTCAAAAAAGCCCAAAAACAGTAGGTAATTAAGTAGTTTCTTAAATTGTTAATTTTAGCTTAAGGTATTTGTTTTTATAGCTTAAATAGATAGTTTATTAGTAGTTGCATAAGTCTTCAGAAGCTCTTAGTCCAGTATTGCTTATTGAGCTTTTGAGCTTAATTGGTTTTTGTGCTTATTTCTTTGTTTTCTGAGTTTGCTACCTTGCCCTTCATTTTCAGCTATAATCTAGTACTCTAATCTCTATTTTCTTTTCTCATCTAGTTTAAGCAACTCATAAGCTGTCTAGAACATCTTTCCTTTTTCATTTTGAGCTTATTTTGAGTTTTTTATAGCTTAATTAGTAAAACCTTGAGAAAACCACTTGTTTCTGTAATCAGCTTATTGATAAGCTTTTTATGAGATTATCTGTGGGATTCAGCCCATAGTGCTTTTATTAAAAATACTCCCACCAGCTTATTCTACAACTTTGCTCTTTTGAGTTTTCCCTAAAAAGCACTTTTCAAACTTCAACTTATTAAGGGGGCTTAAATGGGCTAGGGGTGTAAACGGGCTAGGCTTCAGGGGCTGTTTTTGTAATTTTCAAGTTTCTAGGTTAGTCCCTCCGTTAGTTAGTCAATTTCTCAGTTAGTCTTTAGGTCTTTGCATCGTTAGTCCTTAGTTAGTGTTAGGTTAAGTTTTTAATTAGTTTAATTAAATTTTAATTATTAATTAGGGTTTAGATTTAATTAGTTTAATTAAAGTTTAATAAAAAAGTAAAAATTAGGGCTTTTAATTTTCTAAATTTTCTGCACTTTTTCTTTATCTAGTGTAATTTTTATAAAAATTTTAGGATTTTATTTTTAATAGTTTTATTATTTTTAAAGTTTTTAATTAGTTTAAATTTTAGAAAAATCATATCTTTAAATCTAAAAAGCCAAAAATAATAATTCTTTTTTCTAAAATTTTCTTTTTACTTATTTTACTTAGGAAAAATATAATTTCAATTATTTTCTATTTCTTTTTATTTTTAGGATTTAATTAGAATTAAATAGTTTTTAATTGATAAAAAATTCAAAAATAATCAAAAAAATATTTTTCTTTTTCTTAAAATTTTCTTTTATCCTAATTTAGGTTTAGAAACTTAGTTTGCAATTTTAGGGTTTAATTTTAGTCTATTTGCTTAATTGTCGCGTTTTATTTGTTTTCCGTATTTGTTTAATTGTTTAAATTGCCTTTAATTTTCAATTTTAATTGTTGCTTTTTATTTAGTAGTCATAGATCATCAAATCATCTATTTTCTTATTCAAATCATAATCCAAGCTTAAACGAGGTTTCAATTTCACTAGTCGTTGGGGAAACGACCCGGGTGATCATATTTATCCGGTTAAATATACGTATTATATATTATATTATATATATTTTTGAGAGTGAAATTTCCTTAGAGAATTTTCTTAATTGCTCTTGAGGTTATATTAGTATATATATTTTATAGTGTATTAAAAGTTGACAATCAGTAGTCGTAGGACTTTAACAAGAAGTTTTACAACTCCCTAAGTAGTGTACCTAATCGTTGCAGTGTAGTATAAACAAGACTCGGGGGTTGTTATCGTTCTCTAGGGGAATAGGTTGGGAAGGCTCGAACAGAGCTTAACTGAAATCTACAGGATTGAAAGGAGATTACTTTTTGTATTTTTATGTTTTTTAGAAAGCAGGTAAATCAATGGTTTAAGAGATTGGTTTGTTTAACTAATTTATAAACTACTTATAATCTAGACTACTGGTGATAACTTTATGATAAAATGATGTATTTGCTTAATCATGCATTAATCATTAGATTACTTCTCCTAATCTTGTTGCATTGTCACACTCGTGATGATCTGTGTAAGTATTTCCTAAGTCATGAACGATTTACACGAACCCGCCATCTATTTAATATTCCGTTAAGGCAACGCACAAGTAAGGTAGTATGAAGACTATTACAAGGCCCCTAAGAGTATATTAAATGCATTTGAAATATCTTAAGAGGGATCAACCATATTAGGGGTAAGGTAGTATGAAGACTGTTACCGATGGTATCCTTTCTACACACTCGCGTTTCCCTAGACGTCTATGCCAATTTAATATCTTATGGCTAGTTTTATAGAGCCTAACGTGCACATTCATCATAAGAAGCAACAGTAAAAGGATCTACGATCCAACTTTTATGCAATCATAAGCAAATACAAAGGAGGGTTTAGCCTAACATGTTATAAAGAAAGCAAGTACATGAATTAATCAAACAACACATAGACATATTGAATGATTAAAGATAGATAATCTTACTTGATTAAAACATGGATTAAGGTAAGTTACAATAGGGTTTTAAGGCCCTAAAGTCGGCCTAAAAGCTGACAAAATACTTAGTTCGGCTCCCAAAAGTTATACAAAGGTACACACCTAAAACCCTAAATTCGTCTTAATATATATAGGGAAATCGCCGCGACGGCGTCCAGTTGTGGTCGTGACGCCATCACGGGATAGAATCTTCTAGGTCTGATATGAGTCGGTTACATCCTGACGCTGTCGTTAATTTCCTGACGCCGTGACTAGATAGATCGCGATGACGTCGCTTTACGCCTGCGACGCCGTCTCCACGCTCTGTATGCACAATCCTTTAAGAGATTTGGTGTAGGTCCGTACTCTTGTCCATTTCTTCTCCAAATGAGCCCAAGTCACGCGTATTTCCTCCAAAAGCCATCCAAGTGCTAAAAATACAAAAACAAACGATTAAGCACATAATCTGGGTATATTTGCATGATTTAGGGGGTTAAATGACCTTGAAATAGTGTATAAAATAACACCTCATCAAATAGCCCTACACTTGGGCTTTACTTATCCTCAAGCAAATAGGCATTTCTACCTAGACAATAGCAATATTAGGGTCATTTAACCTACTCTTTAAAAGCGTTTTACAACGCAACCTTCTAGACCTCATAATTAAAAGCACGAAAAGCATATACTAACACCTCATATAAGTGTTTGGGATTCTCTCTTTCACTCGGGTGTATAAAAATTATAACAACTATGGGAAACGGAAAATTAACACTCATTACCTGTCATAGCATATAAATTACCATAGCTCGGTAAAGGATCAAACCTCCACCGCTACGCGCAAGTATTAATCATTACTATCAAAGAGGTATTTTTAAAGGGTTGTGGGGTGTAGGTGTAAGATAACATTAACAAAAACAGAAATGGATGGGATACATTTGGGGTGTGACTTTTGGGTGAATTTGTAGTGGAAAGGTTAGCTAATTATTTATAAGAATACACGTTGGTTGGGTTGCTAAGCCAAGAACTCGGACAAGATATACAAACTTTATAAAACTCTACATTAATCTCTTTCTTTTTCTTTTCTTGACTCTAATATAAACATAGACATAAGTAAATGGCACCCTATACATTTTTTTCCACTTTTTTATATATTTTTTTGTACACTTTTGCACTGCCATTGCTTAAACATATAATACATCATGAGGGTTTATAGATACACCTTTACACTTGAACTTTGATGAGGTGTCATTTTATACACTTTTTCGGGGTCGTTTAACCCCCTAAATCGTATGTTTATGCCCAAAATAGGTACTTAATCGTTCCTTTTTAGGTATTTTGCATTTGGAGGGCATTTGGAAGAATTACACTTAACTTGGGCTCATATAGAGAAAAAACGGACAAGACTACGGACCTACGCCAACATCTCTCAAGATAATGTTCTCTGCGGCTGGAGACAACGTCACAAATACAATGTGACGCCGTCACAATGAAGACCAAGACGGCGTCACAAGATTCCATGATGGCGTCAGAGCATACGACCCAACCCATTATCTAGAATACTCTCTTTCATGACGGCGTCACGATTAAAACGCAACGCCATCATAGCGATTTTCCTATATATACAAACCCGAATTTAAGGTTTTAAGTGTGAAACTTTAGAATAAAAAGAGGGTACAAACTCTAGTTCATTTAGCAGTTGTTAAGGACGATTTTAGGGCCTAAAAACCCTATTGTACTTCCTCCAACTCCTGTTTTAATCAATAAAGGTTTATTTAATCATGCAATATGTCTATGTGTTGTTTGATTCATCTATGTTCTTGCTTTATCTTTAACATGCTTGGTTAAACCTCCTATTGTGTTTATTTATGATTGTATGAAACCTAAAATGTAGAGCTTAGTGGTGTTGCTTCTTGTGATGGATGTGCATGTTAGGTCTTAGAAAACCAGCTTTTGTCTGTATCGTTGTTGAAATGTCTAGGGAAACATGATTGTGTAGAAAGGATACCATCGGGTAACACTAATAGTCTTCATACTACCTTGCCCCATAATATGGTTGATCTACTCTTAGTATACCCTTAGGGGCCTTGTAATAGTCTTCATACTACCTTACTTGTGCATTGCTCTAACGAAATACTAAGTAGACGACAGCTTCGTGTAATTCGTTCATGACTTAGGAAATAATTACACAGATCATCACAAGTGTGACAAAGCAACAACACTAGGAGAAGCAATCTAGGGAGTAATACATGATTAAATAAACACAATCTTTTATTATATTGTTGTCACCATTAGTTTAGATTAATATTTAGTTTAATAGCTAAAACCAAACCAACCTCTCAAATATATGATTTACTTGCTTTCCATAAAACATAAAAATAAAAAAAATAATCTTCTTTCAACCCTTAGAATTCTGTTAGACCGTGATCAAGCCTTCCCAACCTATTCCTCGAGTGAACGATAACAACCCCCCGAGTCTTGCCTATACTACTACTACAACGATTAGGTGCTTTGCCTAGGGAGTTGTAAAACTTCGTGTAGAAGTCTAACGACGACCGCATCAAGTTTTTGGCGCCGCCGCCTGGGGAATAGTTAGGTTTTGATCATAGTTTAGCTTAGTTCTACTTGCTTGAATCCTTTTAAGTAAGATTTAATTTCCGCATATTAGCTTTCTTGTAGTCTATCTTTTCTTTGTGTTATCTATTTTGTAACCCATTCTCGTCAACCACCATGGGAGACGAGAATCCTATCTGCACTCTTGGAGACTATTCCAAACCTAGCCATGAGGGCTACAAGAATACCATCGAGCTCCCCGTAGGGAACAACGTGGTACCTCTTCGATCAGACACCATTCGGTTGGTGCAAAACGGATGCTCATTCCACGGACTTCAGTCCGAGGATCTAATCTAACACCTCAAGGATTTCCTTAAACTTGTGGACTCACTTGACCTTGATGGTGAAAATAGGGAAAGAACGCGCATGCGTTTATTTCAATTTTCCCTTCGCGATCAAGCTAGCAATTGGCTTGAACGTCTTCCAGCAGGATCCATCACCACATGGAAGGATCTTACTACCCGATTCTTTGCTCAATTCTTTCCACCAGGAAGGACCGTAAAACTCTGCAATGAATACCGGACATTTCCAACAACATCAAAGGAGACTCTTTAATATCAAACTATGGACTCGTTTCAAGGACTTACTCTAAAAAGTCCCTCATCATGTCATCGATCGTTGGCTCCAAATCTAAAATTTTTATGATCATGTCTCCTTTCATCTTAAGTGCGAGATTGACCGCGCCGCCAGAGGCAACTCCGCAATAAGATCTCTGACGAATCTTAAGAAATCATTGAGAACCTCGCCCTCTACGACCATGAAGGTTGGGATGAAACAAAAGAATTTATCAAACCGGTCAAGGCCATTTCTACACCTCAAGGCGCCTCAAAAATACCTGACTGGAGACTTCTCGAGCTCGAAGACCAGATTAACTTCTTACTAAAAGGGTCATGACCGACGCCTACACCGAGCTCAGCACACACCCCTCAAGATTATGTCAATGCAGTCTATCCGAACTCCCGTCTGCGAAATCAAAATAAACCACAAAAACTGAACACTTTCGCTTTTCGTGAATGTACAGGTCTAAGACCTCAACCACAAGCGTTAGAAACAACTTTTGAGGCTCAAGTACGGGACTACATGGCAGCGCACATCGAAAGAATAGAACGATTTGAGAATGCCATTTTTAAGCAACACGGGGGGATCAATAGTAGGATGACTGAAATGTTCGGACTTCTCAAGGAACTCATGACCAGCAGAACCCCTGAGAAAGTGTTGATAAGGGAAGAAGCCAAATTCCCCGTCACCAAGAATGTGAATTCTATCTCTCTAACAAAAGGAGAAGAAGAAAGGAGTAACAAGAAGGAGGTAATACCTAACAACACTGGGAAGCCCACCGAAACAGAAATGGAAATGCCAGTAAAGGAGGCCGAGATGAAGAATGGAGCTGAAAATAGGGCCAGAAACAAATCAATCAAAACACTTGAGAGCGAAGAAGCAATGGAAGCACCCGGTTCTCAGCCTGTCGCGTATTACCTGAAGCATAAGATCAATGAAAAGCTAATCAAGGGACTAGTTGACAACAACAGATTCAATAACTCTCTGTCAGGAACCCGAGTTAGGAAGAAAAAGGGAAAGACATATAAAGTATTTCCTAGGGGGCCTGTTTATGAAGCGATCCTCAAGAAGAAGATAACAAGGAAGGAGGACATCAGAGGAAACTTCAAAATACCTTGTAACATAAGAGGCCAAAAAGGCATAAACGCCCTAGTTGACCAAGGATCCGACGTGAACGTCATGCCCTACACCACCTATATGAAACTTACCAACTAAAGGCCTGTTGAGACTGACATTAGACTTTTACTAGCTAGCCACTCATACATTTACCCTTTAGGAATTACTGAGGACGTGTTGATAGAGGTTGCTGAACATGTATACCCCGTAGACTTTGTGATTTTAGATATCAAGGAAAATGAAAAGAGACCCTTCATCTTAGGAACACCATTCCTGACGATGGCCAATGCCACAATTAAGTTTGATAAGGGCACCATAACTTTAAGATCAGGAAAGAATAAGGTAAGTTTCCATAGGATACCCGATCCCTCCTGTATGAGTGACAAAGGAGTCAAGAACGACATAGAACCTATAGCGTCCACTATGACCGTGAATAGACTAGTCCTAGAATGGGAAGAGAGGATAAGACTTCATCAAGAAAAGGAGATGAAGTTTGACCAATGGAGAAGTAAGAACTTTAAAGACAAGCACCCTGCCCTTACAGAAGTTGAAGAAGAATTGAAAGATAAAGGAGAAGTCACGTAAGGGTGTGTGACTTCGAGTCTAGCTACAAGACTCGTTAATAAAGAAAAGCGCTTCTTGGGAGGCAACCCAATTTACTTTTCCCGCAAATTAGGAGTGTCATGTGTGTTTTAATTCTTTACCATTTGTTTTATTATGTTTGAACTATTTTGTAATCATGCTTTGTTTGTCTTTAACCTCGTCTTAATTTCAATCAAAGGTATTTTACAAATAATAAGTGTAGGGGAAAATTATCTGGTTTTTAGAACCAAATTCAAACATGTTAAATGAATTGTCTAGATTAATTCGTGTCAGTTTTGAGTCATATGATTGAATTGTTAAATTTCAGGTTTTATGCAGCCATTTATACAGGAATTAACCTATGGAAACAAGTACAGAAAAATTTTCATCAAAAAAATAACAAATTTTTTGTTTTTACAGACTGTGGAGATGGCGTCACGATTAACACGCGATGCCATCACTACAATACCTGTGACGGGGTCACAAAAACCCTGACGGCGTCAAACGCCCAGGTCCAGAAAACTTAAAGTTTTTCATTATTTTTGAAAATAAAACTTGCATAACATTTAATATACGTATTCTTCTATTGCAAACCTGTAAAAACCTAATGAGTTAAACAATTCTCTCATCCTATCTTTACTGCTTTATCGAGTCAAACCCTAAATTCATATTGTATATTTGTCTATCGCACATTTTATGCTTGGTGTAGTTGTCTACATGTTATATTTGATGAGAAGAAGCTTGGAAGTTCTTAGGAAGTGTCATTGGATGATTCTTGGATGACGATTTAACCAGTTATCGCATGTTTTTTCTCCATTATTGAGCAAACTAGGGGAGTACTAGTTTCTTTTCCTTGTTTCCTTTTCCCTTTATTCATTTTTACGGGTACTTCTATAGAACATTAGGGACAATGTTCAACTTAAGTGTAGGGAGAAAATAATCCTTAGAAACTATTCTTTCATTTGCCATTTGCTTTGTTCTTAAAATGATGGGTAATATATCAAAACATAGCATAAAAGGTGATTTTTACCCAAATTTATTTTTTTTACGACAGATACCGATGAAAACCAAGTATTAATAGCGTCTCATGGATATGAATTTATATGACTAGCACAATAACCCTCAGAATTCCACCCCAAAAATGTGAGGTTCGCCCTTAGATCTTTAAGAATTCGGGTACCCATCATTGGTAACCCAAGATGATTTTATCTTTACCCAGTTTGAGTCAAGGTTGATCTGCAGGCGTGCATGTCTATTTCGTCGTTACGGCCATGTATGCATTGCCTTGTCACCTTTTCTGGAATGTCTGGTGTTAGTAAAATTAATATGAGTGTACCGGTAGTGTATTAAATTCTAGAACTTGTTATTGTGATACATCTTGAGATCGCATAGTAAGTATTAGGATTTGCTTGATAAGAGGCATTAGGATTAACCCATGTTTTAAAACTGTAATTGTTATGATGGTCACACCGATCATATAATATCCCATACCCTTTCCATGCACTCATCATTAGTGCAGGATACCCCTAATACAACCCTCCGAGCCTATCCTTTTTCACGGTTCTCATAATTTTCTCATGGATTCCGGATTATTAATGAAGAGCATTGTCACCCTTAAACCAATCGTTACACCTAAAAAGCCTTAGCCTACCTTGTATGTACTCGCCTTTAGTACATTATTGTGTTTAACCCAAGTTAATTATTGAATACACGGTTGCTAAGTCCTTATCCTTGTAAATACAGTTTTGGGACGATTGGGATTCATGGTAGTGTTTATTTCGCGGAAAAATGGGGAAGAAAAGTTAAGTCAATACCCTCATATGTTTGTCAAATGATCTCCATGTTATTTTGATCCACCTCAAATCGGGTCATTAGTTAGATTGTAAATATCAAGCATGTAAAAGCTCAAGTGTAGGGGTACGTATTATAAACCCCATGTGATGTACTATGTTATTAAAAAAAAATTGAGAAAAGAAAGAGATTGATGTAGAGTTTTGTAGAGTTTGTAGATCTTCGTCCGAGTCTTGGCTTAGCAACTAAACCAAAGTGTATTCGTGTAAATAATTAGCTAACCCTTCCACTCCAAATTTACCCAAAGCCACCCAAATATATCCCATCCATTTCTGTTTCCATTATATGTTATCTTATACCTACACCCCGCAACCCTTTAAAAGACCTCTTAGATAGTAATGAATAATACTTGCACCTAGCAGTGGAGGTTTGATCCTTTACCAAGCCTATGGTAATTTATATGCTATGACAGGTAATGAGTGTTAATTTTCCGTTTCTCCCTTATGTTATAATTTATTATACACCCGAGTGAAAGAGAGAATCCTAAACACTTATGTGAGGTGCTAGTGTATACTTTACTTGCTGTTAATTACGAGATCTAGAAGGTTGTGTTGTAAAATACTTTTAAAGAGTAGGTAAAATGACTCCTCATATTGTTATTGTATAGATAGAAAAGCCCATTTGCTTGAGGACAAGCAAATCTCAAGTGTAGGGGTATTTGATGAGGTGTCATTTTATACACTTTTTAGGGTCGTTTAACCCCCTAAATCGTGTGTTTATGCCCAAAATAGGTACTTAATCGTTCCTTTTAAGGTATTTTACATTTGGAGGGCATTTAAAAGAATTACACATGACTTGGGCTCATTTGGAGAAGAAACGGACAAGACTACGGACCTACGCCAACATCTCTCAAGATAATGTTCTCAGCGGCTAGAGACGGCGTCACAGATAAAACGTGACGCCGTCACAAAGAAGACCAAGACGGCATCACAAGATTCCATGACTGCGTCAGAGCACACGACCCAACCCATTATCTAGAATATTCTCTTTCATGATGGCGTCCCGATTAAAATGCGACGCCGTCACAGCGATTTTCCTATATTACAGACCCGAATTTAGGGTTTTAAGTGTGTAACTTTAGAATAAAAAGATGGTACGAACCCTAGTTCGTTTAGCAGCTGTTAAGAACGATTTTAGGGCCTAAAAACCCTATTGTACTTCCTCCAACTCATGTTTTAATCAAGTAAGGTTTATTTAATCATTCAATATGTCTATGTGTTGTTTGATTCATCTATGTTCTTGCTTTATCTTTAACATGCTTGGCTAAACCTCCTATTGTGTTTATTTATGATTGTATGAAACCTAGAATGTAAATCTTAGTGGTGTTGCTTCTTGTGATGGATGTGCATGTTAGGTCTTAGAAAACCATCTTTTGTCTGTATCGTTGTTGATATGTCTAGGGAAACATGATTGTGTAGAAAGGATACCATCGGGTAACAGTCTTCATACTACCTTGCCCCCTAATATGGTTGATCCACTCTTAATATATTTCACATGCACTTAGTATACCCTTAGGGGCCTTGTAATAGTCTTCATACTACCTTACTTGTGCGTTGCTCTAACGAAATACTAAGTAGACGACGGGTTCGTGTAATTCGTTCATGACTTAGGAAATAATTACACAGATCATCACAAGTGTGACAAAGCAACAACACTAGGAGAAGCAATCTAGGGAGTAATACATGATTAAATAAACACAATCTTTTATTATATTGTTATCACCATTAGTTTAGATTAATATTTAGTTTAATAGCTAAAACCAAACCAACCTCTCAAATATATGATTTACTTGCTTTCCATAAAACATAAAAATACAAAAATAATCTTCTTTCAACCCTTAGAATTCTGTTAGACCGTGATCAAGCCTTCCTAACCTATTCCTCGAGTGAACGATAACAACCCCTCGAGTCTTGCCTATACTACTACTACAACGATTAGGTGCTCTGCCTAGGGAGTTGTAAAACTTCGTGTAGAAGTCTAACGACGACCGCATCAAAATTTTACATACTCGATAATTACAATCTAACTAATGACCCGAATTAAGGCGGATCAACATAACATGGAGCTTATTGAGCTCTATTGTGGGTAATAAATTACTTCTTCTCTAATTCTTCATAAGATGAATACCACCATGAATCCCAATTGTCCCAAAACAGTATTCACAAAGATAAGGACTTAGCAACCGTGTACTCAATAATTAACTTGGGTTAAAACAATAATGTACTAAAAGTAAGTACATACGAGGTAGGCTAAGGCGATTTGGGTGTAACAATTGGTTAAAAGGTGACAATGCTCTTCATTAATAGTCCGGCTTAATTAGAAAATTACGAGAACCGTGAAAAAAGATAGGCTTGAAGGGTTGTATTAGGGGTATCCTGCACTAGAAATGAGCGCATGGCAAGGGTGTGGGATAGTTATATGATCGGTGTAACCATCATAACAATTACAGGTTTAAAACATGGGTTAATCCTAGTGCCTTTTTTCTAGCAAATCCTAATACCCACTATGCGGTCTCGGGATGCATCACAAAAACAAGTTCTAGAATTTAATATACTATCGGTACACTCATATAATTTAATACCGATACCAATGCTCCAGAAAAGGCGACAAAGACCATACATACACATCCGTAATGATAGAATATACACATATGACTACATTCGAACCTTAACTCGAGAAAGCTAAAGGTATAACTTATCTTGGGTATCAAAAATAGATACTCGAATTCCTATAGATCTAAAGGCGAACCTCACATTTTTAGGGTGGAATTTTGAGGGTTTTTGTGCTAGTCGTTTACATTACTATCCATGAGACGCTATTAATACTCGGTTTTCATCAGTGTGTGTCATAATTATTTTAAATTTGGGTCAAAATTACCTTTTATGCTATGTTTCGATATATTACCGATCATTTTAAGGAACAAGCAAATGGCAAATGAAGGAATAGTTTCTAAGGCTTGTTTCCCCCTACACTTAAGTTGAACATTGTCCCCAATGTTCTATAGAAGTACCCGTGTGAACAAATAAAGGGAAAAGAAAACAAGTAAAAGAAACTAGTACTCCCCTGGTTTGCTCAATAATGGAGAAGAAATATGCGATAACTAGTTAAATCATCCTCCAAGAATCGTTTAATGAAACTTCCTAAGAATTTCCAAGCTTTTTCTCATCAAATATAACCTGTAATCAAAGACAAAGACAACTACACCAAGCATAAAATCGACATGATAGATATATACAATGAGAGTTTAGGGTTTTGACTCTATGAAAGCAGTAAAGATAGGATGAGAGTAATGATGTAATCATAGGCTTATGCAGGTTTATAAAAGAATTACAAATTTTAAATGTTGTGCAAACTATTTTTCAAAAATACTTGAAAATTTTTAAATTTTCCTGTAGCTGGGATGACTACGCCGTTAGGATAAATCCTGACGCCGTCTCCCGCTTCTGAGAGAATTTTTATTTTTGTTTTCTTTAAAAAATTTACTACACGCGATTATATGAGTTATTTTCTGTATGAATTACTGCATGAAACCTGAGATTAGTCAATACAATCATATGACTCGAAACTGACGCGAATTAATCTAAACAATTTATTTATTATGTTTGAATTGGTTCTTGAAAACCAAATATTTCCCTTACACTTATTTTGTTGTAAAATACCTTTGATCGAAATTAAGACGAGGTTAAAAACAAAGCAAAGCATGATTATAAAATGATGAATTCAAACATAAAAGAATAAATGAAAAGAATTAAAACACAAGACACTCCTATTGTGCGATAAAATTAAACATTGGGTTGCCTCCCAAGAAGCGCTTTTCTTTATTTATGAGTCTTGTAGCTAGATTCGAAGTCACACGTTCTTACATGACTTCATGAATGCTTACGTATCCATGAATGAGCCATTCTTTCATACTTTTATCCACTTGGTATTCGGGACCTAGGTTTAAGCAATTCTTGTACATTTGCTTATTCTTCTCATCGCCTAAGTTCATTCATCAAATCACGTTGGATAAGTTCTAACGGTGGTGGGATCTTGCTCCATTTAAAGTTTATGAGCCTAGGTATTGTACGAGGCATCCTAAATATGTAAGTGTTAAAGATCTTAGTGAATGAGACCAATCCCTTGGTAACGTCATATTTGAGCTTAGTGATTTTTCTAAAGGGTTTTCCCATCAAGACTTCTGCCATATCGCTCACGATAAATTCTCCTATGTCTTATAATATCACGAAATTTGTGATATAGGAAAAACTTCCAATAAACACGTAAACATCCTTAACGATTGTAACTAGGTTCTTTCTTGTGTCCTCTAGTCCTTCTACCATTATTGTGTTATAAGCCTTACGCGGGATAATATTCATTGGTAGAAAAGGGTCTAGATAGGCAGTAAACTTCCTAAAGCCAATCATGCATTGAATGCTAGGTCATCCCCGTCGAAACCATTAATTATTCTTTCTCGGCGTAGTATTCCAACATTCTCATACTCACTCAATTCATTAAGGACTTCACCGTCATTTGAATCATTATCTGAATGAGGAAAGGGAGAAACAAGGGGTGTATCTACCGATTCGTCATCGGATTCAAGGTCATTCATATTGGTCTCATTAGGTTGATTGGCGAAGTTGTTAAGAAATTGCTCAATACTCTCTAAGCGAGAGTCAACAAAGGCCGAAATTTCTTGTAGCTCTTGGACAGCTCTCATGCGCAGCGCAGCTGGTAGGACATGACAATTATTGGTTAGTGGTGGATTCACGTTCTCCATAATGAAGAATGAAATAGTCGATGAAGATCACGAACAAACACACAAAGAAAAGATAGACTATAAGGAAGCTAATATAATGGAAATAAAATCTTACTTGAAAGGATTCAAGCGAGTAGAACTAAGCTAAACTAAGTTCGAAACCTAACTATTCCCCATGCAACGGCACCAAAAACTTGATGCGGTAGTCGTAGGACTTCAACAAGAAGTTTTACAACTCCCTAGGCAGTGTACCCAATCGTTGTAGTGTAGTATATGCAAGACTCGGGGGTTGTTATCGTTCTTTAGGGGAATAGGTTAGGAAGGCTCGAACAGAGCTTAACCGAGACCTACGGGATTGAAAGGAGATTATTTTTTGTATTTTAATGTTTTATAGAAAGCAGGTAAATCAATGGTTTGAGAGGTTGGTTTGTTTAACTAATTAATAAACTACTTATAATCTAGACTACTGGTGATAACTTTATGATAAAATGATGTATTTTCTTAATCATGCATTACTCATTAGATTGCTTCTCCTAATCCTGTTACATTGTCACACTCGTGATGATCTATGTAAGTATTTCTTAAGTCATGAACGAATTACACGAACCCGCCGTCTATTTAATATTTCGTTAAGGCAACACATAAGTAAGGTAGTATGAAGACTATTACAAGGCCCCTAAGAGTATTAAATGAAATTGAAATATCTTAAGAGTGATCAACCATATTAGAGGTAAGGTAGTATGAAGACTGTTACCGATGGTATCCTTTCTACACACTCGCGTTTCCCTAAATGTCTATGCGAATTTAAGGCTAGTTTTCTAAAGACTAACATGCACATTCATCACAAGAAGCAACAGTAAAAGGATCTATGATCCAACTTTCATGTAATCATAAGCAAATACAAAGGAGGGTTTAGCCTAACATGTTAAGAAAGCAAGAACATGAATCAATCAAACAACACATATACATATTGAATGATTAAAGATAGATAATTTTACTTGATTAAAACATGATTAAGGTCAGTTATAATAGGGTTTTGAGGCCCTAAAGTCGGCCTAAAAGCTGACAAAATACTTAGGGTTCGGCTCTCAAAAGATATACAAAGTTACACACCTAAAACCTTAAATTCGGCTTAATATATATTGGGAAATCGTCGCGACGACGTCCTGTTGTGGTCGTGACGCAGTCACAAGATAGAATCTTCTAGGTCTGATATGAGTCGGTTACGTCTTGACGCCGTCGTCAATTTCCTGACGCCGTCACTAGATAGATCGCGACGATATCACTTTATGCCTGCGACGCCATCTCCACGCTCTGTATGCACAATCCTTCAAGAGATTTGGTGTAGGTTCGTAGTCTTGTCCGTTTCTTCTCTAAATGAGCTCAAGTCACGTGTATTTCCTCCAAAATCCATCCAAGTGCTAAAATTACAAAAACAAACGATCAAGCACATAATCTGGGTATATTTGCATGATTTAGGGGGTTAGATGACCCCGAAATAGTGTATAAAATGACACCTCATCAAGAGTCAATTTATTTTTGAAGCCCATTAAGTGTTTTACATTTCATTTAAGTAGCCCAATTATAAATTTACCCATTATACACTAAAAGTCCAATTAAGGCCCAAAATGTATCCTAGTAGCCAAAATTTGTTCGAATGAGGTTTTCCTCTTTTGCTTGTTCTTGTTCGACGCAAGACACAAAACCAAATAAGGTTTGGTTTTTGATTTTACAACGAAGTCCAAGCAATTACAAATCAATCAAGGTTTCACACTTATTGACAATCAAGGTTCAATCTAACAACTTGGTAAATCATATGAAGCACAAACTTATATTTTCTAAATTTTCCCAATTAAGGTTTGAAGAACACATATCCTAAACCCTTAATTACATTCAATTTATTAAGCATAAGGATAATTAAGCATGTATAAATAACTAATTAATTATCAAACACTCAATTAAGCAAACTCAAGTTGTTCAATTTTATCAAACCTCAAATGATGTTTTTCCCATTTCATTCGAACGACACAAACACTCCTTTTCCTAGTGGGTTTTGATCCAATCACTTCTAAATTTACTTATTCTTGATCAATCTAACTCATAAATACAAAAATGATGTATCTATGATTCATAAAACTTAAAACCCATAAACCTCATTTGTAAAAATTGTTAAATTAGAAGGATAAATCACAAATTTAAATGAAAGATTTAAAAGATGTTTTAGGAAGCTTACATTCAAATGAATTTGATGTAAAAATGAATTGATCTTTGATAAAATTGAAACCTCAAATGAAATTGAAAGAGGTTTTTGTTCTTCCCATTTTTCTTTTCTTTTCGTGCGAACCAACCCAAGCCAAACATCCCTTTTTTGTAAAAAATGAGGTTTTGATTTAGTGTATGGTTGTGTTTGTATTGACCATTTGACTAATAACACTTCCTATTATTGACAAAACTAGCCCTTTAATTTGCTCATTACATCTTTGTTTAAAAATTTACAAAAGCTCCCCTTTGGAATTATATCCCTTAAACAAGTTAGCATGTTGATGTATTTTTGCTTTTTCAAAATTCGTTAAATCACGAAAAAAATAATAATTTATAAATCCCACTCAAACAGATAGTTATGAAAAAATTAGTTACTTTTTAAGTAAAAAATTTATTCGAGAGATAATTGTTTTTATTTCTTTTTAGCTTTTGTGATTTTCGAAGATGATGATGACAAAAAAAATTGTTTTTGTGAATAGAAAACATTACAAACACATGTTTTTACGATGACGAACCATTTTTCATATGAATAACTTCCCCTCAGATCATGATCCCGTTTTGCTTTTAAAGTTTATAAAGAAAATATGGATCGTAAATCTGATGATTCAGAGAAGACATGATGTTTGTTATAAATATCTAATGTTTTTGTATTTTTATTTTTATTTTATATTTTTGAAGATTCAAAGAAAATATTTTTGATATTTTCTTTAATTTTGTATTTTTCTTTTTGAGATTTATTTACACGTTCTTGATGTATGATCTTTTCAAGAAGATGATTTTGCGAGACGTTCCAACTAAGTTGGAGTCATACATCAGATACCAATTCGGTGTACTAAGTACTCAAATATTTCCTTAGGAAGGGCTTTAGTAAATAGATCCGCTAATTGGTATTTCGTCCCGACAAAATAGATTTCAACAGTACATTTTTCAACGTGTTCTTTGATAAAATGATATCGGATGTTGATGTGCTTGGTTCAAGAATGTTGTGCTGGGTTGCATGAAATAGCAATCGCACTCTTGGAGTCGCAGTACATCTTTATCTATTCATGTTTGAAACCATAATTCAACAATCATGTTCTCATTTATATCACTTAGGTATAACAAGCATGTAGTGACACATACTCGGCCTCAGCCGTTGACATCGTCGTGCAATCCTGATTTTTTCTCTAGACCAACTCACTTGCAGCGTTAGATCTCCCAAAAATTAACCCCGCTTGAAAGAGCTTTTTTGCAATCATCGTGACAACTTTCAAGGTCTACATATGAATATGCAATTAGTTCAAATCCAGAATCTTTCGGATACCATAGACCCATGTTGTAGGTCTGTCTCAGGTACCGAAAGATCTATTTGACCTCTTTGAGGTGCCTAACCATAGGTCGCGCTTGATAACAAGCACATACAAATTTATCAAAATTAATGTCTGGTCGACTTGATGTTAGATACATAAGCCCCTTGATCATACTATGATATTTCATTTGATCAGTTGGGACGCCTTGTAAATCAGTATCAATTCTGGCAGTAGCCATTGGAGTACTTATTGTATCACATTTATCCATCCCATGTTTTTGTAATATTATAAAGTGTATTGGGATTGACTAATGAATATTCTACGGGGTGATTGATGAATCTGAAGTCCTAGAAAGAACTTTATTTCACCCATCATTGACATTTAAAAATTATTTTTCATTAGTTTTGCAAATCGGATTGAGAAAACTAGATTTGTAGAACCAAGAATAATGTCATCGACATATACTTGAACAAGTAATATGTCTTCCTCGCATCGTCTTGTAAACAAAGTTGGATCCACAATACCTTTAGTGAAGTGATTTGCGACCAGAAAAGAAAACAACTTATCATACCATACTCTTGGCGCTTGTTTGAGACCACAGAGACCTTTCTTAAGCTTATACACATGATCTGGAAAGTCCGAGTCTGCAAAGCCATTTGGTTGAACTGACATAAACTTCTTCTTTCAAAGGAACATTGAGAAATGCAGTTTTGGGTGACGCTTTCCTTATTGATAGATGTTGAATTTTTATGAGCAGCGTAATCAACGAATATGCGAACGACTATATCATGTCAGCCAACACAGAAGCAAATGATTGCCTCAAAATCAATGCCATTCTCCTTTTGGTATCCTTGTAGCTACACAAGTCTGGATTTGTTATTTTCGAATCATCACTTTTCTTTCTTCCTGCATCGGTCTTGTTTTTCTATAGAGCCATTACCCGCAGATAACCCTATCTTCCTGCTGGTCTCTCCACTAATTCCCCGAAACGTTTAAAATCTATGAAACTGATGCCAACTCTTCTTACATAGACCCAATCCACTATGTTCTCAACACCGTTGCCTCTTTGATATTCTTTTGTGCTCGAAGTGGTACTCAAGGATGTGAGAGCGTACGATACAACCATGTTCGGCTTAGTTGTTTGCAAGTGTTGCTTCGAGTGCGATAAATGGTTTGGTCAGGTCACCAATCACTCTTGTTCTAATATATGTGCATGCATCCACTTAATCACAGCTGAGCGAGGGGGCGCAGTTGAGTGAAATACAAATGCATAGTTGACGGGCTCCCTCCTAGTTGTAGAAGATGACTAAGTCTTCATCAGTATGCAATGAGTACCAAAATGGATGTAAATGGGAACGTATTTCGTCAAGATTTGCAAAAATCTTCTTGAATGGAATTCATCAGTGAATCACACGTGTAATTGGATGAAGTTTGTTTCTTCAGAAATGATACTATTTGAAGTAACTTTAAAATTGTTTTTCAATCAACGAAATTTGACAGACGTTGAAGGTTTTGTCTGGATTAATAAAAGAGTAGTGGTAGCGGAATTAGTTTTGGGACACTTCCTCTTCTATACTCACTACTTCTTCGTTTCTCTTTCTTTCTTCTCTCTTTCTTTCTCCCCGCATCGTATCATCATAAAGGAGGAACGAACAAATAATCCAAATATGCTTTCGACGGAGTCTAAGATAAATCCTCTGATGAATCTTGAAAATTGAGCGGATTTTGTACCCGGGCAATCTGATGTGCATTCATAATCCATTATGTTAAACACATATAAATTTATGACGTAGTATTGTCTCCATAATTTTTCGTGTTCAGCTATTGTAAATGCAAATCGTCCTTTAAGATCGGAGTAGACAATAAAAAATTCTACAATTGCCGAGTGATCGCTAGAATCTATTTATATACGTAATAATTAGAAATATATAATATGATGGAAAATTACCAACCAACTTACCCTTGAGGGACCCAAAGGAAAAAATGAAAATCTTTCACAAATATAATCTAATTATAGAATGTATAGTAAAACCGGGAAGTATGATTCCCCGTGTCGTTATATTCCCCCCCACCAACGAATTGTGAAATTTAAAAACGACCACGTTTGATTTTCGGACAATGATTTCAAATGAAGATAAAGATTGGATCATTGATTATTATACTTTACAAAAATTAGAAAATTAGCAAATGATAATAACAAAGCAACAGAAAACAAATAATGGGGAAATCCAACTTAAAGTAAAAAACGCAACAACGGGACCCCTAAACGAGGTTAAAAACCCTAAAATATCTTAAAAATAAACCTAACTTAATTTTTTATTCTTTTTAACGGACTCTATTTTGACTAAAAAGTAGGTTTAAAAAAGAAAACTAGAACAAAAACGGAGTTGAAAATAGCTTAAAACTCGAAAAACAAGACGGTAAACAAAACTCGTTCTTTAAAAATCAAACAGATAGCAAAATTAGGAGAAGACCCTACAAAAGCAAAACCAATTTTCATTTTCCTATAAAAATTTATGATAAAACGGAAAATTTTGCTAAAAAAAATATTTATATTTTTTTGATAATGGTTTCTATTTTTTAAAAGAGATTTTAAAGTTTTTTAATGAAAATAAATGTTTTAAAAAAAATACTAAACTATTTAAAAAATTCTAGAAAAAAATACAAAAAATAGTTTATATACTAAAATAACATATGACAAATAAACTTAACACACATCTTATCAATAAGCCACCGAAATAAGCCTGAAACAACTTAACACACCTTATAGGCTAAAACGAGTATCAAAAATAAATAATGTAAGGAGTTCTAATGAAAAGACCCCCCAAGTCGCATTGGTAAGTGTGTGGTGATATAAAAGTGTATTAGGGTTGTTGATTCGTAGGTTCGTGTCTTGCTCACCCTCCGATTTCCACTTTCCCCTCTTTTTTATTTTTTGAAAAATCTTATAAAAAGCAAAGTTGTTAAAGCTTCTAGACATAAGCATTTTTATAAATAACAATAAACTTTTTAATAGAAAAGCCCTACAATAAGCTAGAAACAGCTAAAACGAGTGACATAGTACACTAAACAATAATTTTTTTTTTTTTTTGGATTTTTCTTAAGCTAATAATCTAAAAAGCCTACTATAAGCTAGATTATGCTACTATTAAGCTGAATTCGCATATAAACCTAACAAGCTTAATTGAAAACAAGAATAAACACACAAATAAAGCAAAAAGCTAGTAATTCAAAAATCAAGAACTAATGCAAAAAACACATAATAACCAAACAGGCCTAAGGGTATTTCGAGCTTGAAAATAAGCTAGCAATAAGCCACCATATTAAGTGAACTTGTTTTTTTTCTAAAAACTTGGCTTAAACTCTACTAGAAAATGCTTTTCAAAAGAGCTAAAGTAACCAAGCTTATAAAAAGAGCTTATGAAATCAACACAGCATACTCACAAAAATCAGGAAACACTAATATTTGAAAAAGGGATAAATACCATTTAATTGAGCTTAAATTCAGAGATGTTCCAAAAGAGCATATAATTCAAAACAAATTTGATTAACATGTAAATCATGACAAAAAAACTACTTGTAATCTAAAATTCAAAATCTAAAAACAAAATCTACCCTCTGAATTCAATGATTGAAAAAAGGACTTTTACTTTTGACTACCCTGGTGCATAGCACAAGTAATTGAGCCAAACTTTAATCTAACAAATGCAGTCTTAAAAACTAAACTTCTACACCTTTTAGACTATGAACTAATAACAATAAAAACATTTATATTATCTAGAAAACAATCAAGCTAAAAATCCTAATATTTCAGTCTATAAGCTCACAGATTCAAATCCTAGACTAGTAACTTATGAAAACTCTATCAAACTTAACTAACTAATTCAAATCTAACGAATCACCACACTCGAAACAACAATTGTGGTTACTTTGTAGAGGACTTTGCGAAGAATTTACACCGGGGTCTTGATTGAAGACGAATGGCTCTTGAGGTGTACTAACAACGTTAGTGTTGTGATTGGATGACTCGGAAGTGTTTAGAATTTCGTTTTCATCATGAATTGTATACCAACCTTCATTCAAACACTTTCGCACAAAAGCACAAGATCGACAATTTAGACCATTAACCGGGTTTCCACAAGTTGCACAATTCTGAGGAGGTTTAGGAACAAGAATCTTGTCTTCAAGACCTCCTTTTGAACAACAAAAGTCCGCAGTGTACAAAGCTCCACAAGTCATGCATTCTTTAATCGAGAAGAGGGGGTTCAAACGATGATCGAGTGACGCCATAAGAATTAAACAAATTAGAGGGTTAATGAAAAGAATTAAATGGATAAGAAGAAAAAGAAGATTATTTTTGGTTTTTAATCTAATTTTAACGGACAATGAGATAGACAACTTGAACCAAATAATCAAACTTACTTCACGGTAGGTCTTAAAATTTTTACCTTTTAAGGTGAGCCGTTCCTCGTAAATGACACAAATGATAAGTTTTTTAACTCTTTTATTCGAGTTGGGAACTTATTATGGATAATACCTCAATTGAAGGTATTATTTGTTGGTGTTCTTTTACCAACTTTGTTTAATTTTTTTTTTATTATGGACAACTTTTATATTTTTTTTATTTTTTCTTTTTATATGATAATTATACTAAAAGAAAAGAAAAATATTTTTTACTTTTTATTTTTTATTTTTTAATTTTATTTTTTTTAATAATTTTTTTTAATTTTTGATTTTTCAAAAACAAAACTTTCAAGAACGAAAGGGTCTTAAAATCACAATCAACAAACTTCAAACGAGAGAATCTTAATCACAAATCCCCGGCAGCGGCGCCAAAAATTGATTCGTTAAAATCTAACATATACGTAAGAGTAAAATATATAATATGATGGAAAATTACCAAATTACCCTTGAGGACAAAGGTAAAAAGGAAAATCTTCACAAATATATATAATATAATACGTATATAAACCGGGAAGTATGATTCCCGGGTCGTTATCCCCCAACGATTTGTGAAATTGAAACCACGTTTGATGTTCGGACAATGATTTGAATTTTAGACAAATATTGATTTGATTAACTACTTTTAAAAAAATTAAAATAAACAAATTATAACAATTAAGCACGAGGACAAATAACGGGAAACCAAATTTTAACTAAAAACGCAAAATGGGACCCCTAAACGGAGGTCAAAAACCCTAAATTTCTAAAATTAAACCTAACTTAATTTTTTTCTTTTTAAATGGACTCTATTTGACTAAAAAGTAAGTTTAAAGAAAACTAGAACAAAAACGGAGTTGAAATGAGCCTTAAAACACGAAAAACGAGAACGGGAACAAATCCCGTTCTTTAAAAATTGAAATTTTGCAAAATAGACCCTACGAAGGCAAAACTAATTTTCCTAGAAACTTTATGATGAAAGAAAATTTTCTAAAAAAGATTTATATTTTTTTGATTATTTTTCTATTTTTTATGATTTTTTAAAGTTTTTAATGAAAATAAATGTTTAAAAATACTAAACTATCTATAAAAATTCTAGAAAAAATACAGAAAATAGCTTATACTAATTAGAACCTAGGAAAAATAAGCTTGAGATCACAGCTTATTGAATAAGCTGCGAAATAAGCTAAAAACAGCTTATAAGCTTATGAGAGCAAAACGTGTATAAAGAATAAATGTTGCAAAAGTATAATGAAAAAGACCCAAGGGCGCAGTGGTAGTGAGTGTGGTGTGTGTGTTATAAAAGGGTTGAAAGTGTTGAGGTCGGGGGTTCGAGTCTTGCTCACCCCCGATTTCCACTTTCCCCTTTTTTTTATTTTGAAAAACTTATAAAAGCAAAGTTATTAAGCACCTAAAAATAAGCATTTTTAATAAAAGAACTTTTTTGTGAAAAGCCCTAAATAAGCTAGAAATTAGCTGAAAAGATGACAGAAACACTTAACTTCAATTTTTTAGGTATTTTTCTTAAGCTAATTATCTAAAAAGCCCACTATAAGCTAAATTATGCTACTATTAAGCTAATACTAACCTAAAAAGCTAATTGAACAAGAATAAGCACACAGAATAAGCCATAAGCTAGTAATTCAAAATAAGCACTTATGAAAAACACTTAAAACCAAACAGACCCTTAGACACACTTTGAGCTTAAATTTAAGCTAGCAAATAAGAACTTAAAGACATGAGACTTGATTTTAATGAAACTCTGGCCTAAATGCTATATAAAAATGCTTTTTGAAAGAGTTTTTGACAATAAGAGCTTATAGACAAAGCTCTATGAAAACAGACAGTTAGCTCAGTAGCTGCTGAGTTTTGGATTTTTAAATGAAAAGAAAATTTGAGGATTTTTAGAACTAAAACAGATAACAAGATAAGCTATATTTTAGAAACTAAATGCAAACTTATAAAATATGAGATAAAAGCTACTTAAATGCTGAAAATCAAAAGCTTAAACCTATTATATCCTACTAAAATTCAAGCTAGAAAATGGCAGTTTGAGTGTTTACCCTATCTGATGCAGTTGACTCCAATGAGACTTAAAATCAAAACATCAAAATGCAGGCCCTATGAAACTTGACTCTACACTATTTTGACACTAAACTAAGAACATTTAAAGTAATAATAACAACTAAACTCTATTGAATCACTAAAAGCTATAGTGACAGATGATAAACTCACAGATTTAAAGCCTAAACTAGAAAACTTATGAGAACTTAACTTGACCTAATAAACTTACTAATCCTGCACTTTTAAACCTCTTTGAATGATTCAAAACCAAATCAAAGGAACAAAAAGGGTTCAAGCAGTACTAACTCATGTTAGTACTGCTAGTCCCAAACACCCCTTTAAAGTTCTTAGAATCCATTTAAACTTATGAAAATGCAATCCAAAGCTCAAATCTAAACAACCAGATAATAAACAACTTTTAACTAACCTAAAAAGCTAAAAACACTAATCCAATAAGCTGAAATCAATAAGCCACTAGCTACACTAATATTTTTGGTTTTTTTATTGGTTTTAAGGACAAATTAAACAAAATTAAGATCTAAGCTATATAGCTAGAAATAGATGATGAAACATGATTAATGAGCTTAATAAAACAAGTAAAAACTACAAATAAGCTAGTTAATAAGCAAAATAAGCAAAAGCTAAACTAGAAGATTAAGACAGAAATATGAAATAGGAGACTTACAAGCTGCCTTAGCTAAACAAAGGCTATAAAAGGCTTAATTGAGCTATCTACAAGCTCTGGCTTATTGTAAATAAGCCAGTAAAAGTCCATATGAGCTCTTCCAAAGTAAGCTCATCTTCCAAAAGCTCAAAAATCCAAATAGCCAAGGTATTTGAGCTGTTTTTAGAGTTTTAGTATGTTAAGGCTTATTAGAGCTCAATTCCAAGCTTAGAGACTTGAAAGAGCTAGAATGAGCTTATTATGAGCTTATAGTAGCTTATGAAACAGTAGCATAGACATTTGAGAGAAATAAGAGCCTATAAGTGAAAACAGTTTATGAGAACTAAATTGTGATTTTATTAATGCTTAAAACTGATTACAATACTTAATAAAAGGAAATTACAAGAGCTTAAAAGAAAATTACCATTTTAAACTAAAAAGTTACAAAAGCTATTTTAAAAACTAGAGAAAAATGCAGAAAAAAGAAGATGACAATGTGAGAGTGAAGGAGTCCTTTTATAGCTGCCAGGAGAAGCTTCTAGGTGTCAAGTCCTTCACATGCTCCCTTGAATCCTGTCCCTCCATTTCTTTTAATGATTGGATCTCTATTGTGGTCCGTTAGATCAAATATTAGCTCACACGGATTGCCAGTGTGGCAATCCGTGATGTGACACTCTTGTGCTTCTTTTGTACTCTTTTTAGTGCAAAAATCTATCCTTGGTGTGTTTCCTTCCTTGTACGCGTGTCATTCCCTTTTGGGAATTGACCAATGGAAGCCTTGGATGATGTATAACTTTGCCAAGGTGGAGGGTTTCACTTAAATTGCGTAGCCACGTAGTCAATTTCCATTTGCCCTTTGGTTTGAACCCGAGGTAAATCGAAGAAGATGGGTGAATAGTAATAACTAAATTTTAAGCGTAAATTCCTTTTATAAAAGGAATGTTTGACTTTTTTTCTTTTTACTCGGGTTATAACTTTGTTTTACCTTGGGCTTATACAGGATTTTGGGCCGGGCTTGGTTTTGTTATAAGGAGTTAACGGGTGTTAACTCTTATAATTATAAGAGTTAACACCGTTAGGGTTTAGGGATTATTTTTGTAATTTGGTTAATTATGAGGGACTGGTTTGGTATTTTTAGGATTTTGTCTTTTTTTGGTTGACCACTGTTGACCATAAGTTGACTTTTGTTGACCTTGATACCATTCTCCGGCTTTTGCACACTCAATTCCGTTCCCGTGTCCATGATTGTCCGGTTTTGACCGTTTTCTTTAGTTTTTTGCAATATCCGTACCTATACAATCACAAAAACAAAACAAGCAATATTCAAGCATTTAAAGCACAATTTTATCTTTTTAAGGCCATTTTTGAAATAAAATGGATATGTGTTTTCACACATATCAATGATATCATTTCGTCTATTCAAATTGATAGAGAAGGTCAAGTCCGTCGCATCCGTCATGAGGAAGAAATTGATGTTCTTGAATATCAAGTTCTAACTCATGAAATTAAGCCAACCCTAAAGCCTTTAGAAGAGATTATTCGGGAAAATGTTTTTTGTTTGGGGGGTAATCGGGATCATGCTCCGCGTGTCTTTGTTACATGCTTTATTGTGTCGTACACTCTGAAAAATTCAACCTTGCCTATTTCATGGCAAAACGAATGGAGTGGGTCACTAAACAAAAGAGGTTAATTCTACCCTATGGTATGTTATTAACTCGTTTGTTTAAATTCATCACGAATGAAAATCCTGAGTTGTCAAATGAGTCCTATGTCTTGTACGATCGTGTCATGACTCCTTTTAGCGCTCAAAAAGAGCGAAAGACTAGAAATGATTTTGGCACGAGAAGAGGTCGTCACTCCACTTCCTTGTCCTTCGCCTTTGGTCAACCATCCTCCTCTCATTTTAACAATGATGATGATGGAAATGACGTAGGGACCTCACATGTAAGCACTCCTTCCCCCATTCGTTAACCAATGAAGTTCCTCATGTTTTTCAAAACCCACCTAATATTGACCCTCAATTGGAACCTTTTTACACCCGTCAAACTAAAATCATCAACCGTCAAGTTCAAATTCGAGATGAGCATCATGGTGGATTAAGGTCAATCGAGAAAGGCCTCAGAAACTTGTGGAGAAATATGAGGAAGTGAACACTAAGGAAATATGTTTTGTGACATTATTAATTATATTACTTATTACTTTATAATGCTTAAGTACTTAAACTTATATTATTTAGTTGTAACTTAGTATGTAGGACGGGCAACATAACTTGCATGTTACTCGCAACACCATGATTACCTTTATGATGATATGCATGCTTATCTATTAGTCAATATGCATATATATGTCCCTTTAATTGAATTTTGAATGGTTAGTTTTATGAATTTAATTGTTAAGTATTAGATGATTCATGATGAAATAAAGTTGATTGCAAAAAGGGAAAATAGGAAATTTCTTTCTGTACATGATCTGCAGAAAATCAGAAAAACTAAAAAATGTTCCTGCCTTTAGAGAACGGCCCCTATAAACATGAGGCGGCCCCCTAATATATCTGGGACCGCCATGTATAAATGGGACCGCCATCAGAGGTCACGGAAATTTTACTGTGACTACCTGATTTTCTATGCAGTTGACTATTCTTTCTTAAACCCAGCTAAACTTCCTGCATTTTGCTAAACAACTTTTGAAACTTATTTCCTTAATCCTCATGCTTTTCTACTTTGATACTATGCTTCTAAATTAAATAAACCTTCATTCCTATCTTTCTTAACCAAAGCTTCTTCTTCTAATCCCTCCAAGAAAATCAAACTAACCATAATCCCTCCTAGACAACTATTTGTCAACATCTCTAGTGATGAAGATGTCACCACCACACCTTCTCATACAACAACTTCTTTATCTCCAACTCCTCCAAATGCACCATCAAAAACCACTTCCACTAATCAAACCTTATCAAGCCAAGAGAACAAATCTTCTTCCTTTCAATCAAAACTTCAAGTTTCATCACCATCTTCAAATGAACCAACTTCTCCTCATCTTTTGAAGCCTTTGCTTGACAACATCTCGGATATTCCTCCTAGACATCTAAACCCTCAACCAATTCAAAGTCATCCTTCTTTAGATATCACACTCTCTTTGTCACCAATCACTCCTCTAGATCAAATTCATGACACTCCATCACCACCATCTCCATCACAACCTTAACCACCTATAATGGGCCACCCTCTTTACTACAAATACCATGACTACCATGGATCAAATTGTATATGTTGCTTCCATAATCGAACTCTTTTCTTAACCTTAAGAGATGAGATGAATATCATGTTTGCTCATCTTGAGTATCTTCTCACTACCGAAATCACCTCACACTTTCCACCTCCACCTTGAAATGTCTTTAAATGTTTTCATAAACGTGTCACCCCGAACCTTTTTGCTTAAAAAGTCATTCTCTATGAATCATGAATCATTTAGGACTTATGTAGTATTGTCTCTCTTTATCTCATGAAGTATGCAGTGTGTCTTATGGATTAATTATCTTGTGTTAGTTCTAGTTTTATGCTATGTTGTATGAATGTATTAGTTGCATTTGCTATTGTATGAGTTTCTTGACTATTGAATGAAACTCTCTCTTGGGTGACTTTAATCTAATGTGTTGCTTGAAAGATATTTGTCTTGCACTTGTATCTCTAACTTTGTTTTGTAGCAAACAATTTTTGTAAGATCGATCACTTGGTTCTCCGAACAAGGGGGAGTATACATCAAGGGGGAGTCTTGATAACGTCGATTTATTTCTTCCTACAACTACTCGACGATCATCCTTTTTGAATTCAACAAAAAAGGAGAGAAATGAAACAAAACTCATTGATAACGTGTAACTATTAATTTTATACAAAATGAGTTTATATTTTTTCATCATCAAAAAGGAGGAGATTGTTAATACAAATAATGTCTAAAAATGTTATTTATATTTTTTGACCTCTCAACGTTTTGATAATAACAAAATATAAAAACGTTTACGATAAAATTAAACATTTACAAATTATTAATCATAAAATTCCATTTCTAAGATTAGTGATCACTTAAGGTATGAACAAACAAATCATTAAGCATGATTAGTGATCAAGAAAATATTTTTCTCTTATCTATTACATGTCTACAAAAGATTTTCACAAAATTAATTATACAAAATATTTTCTAATTAAAAGAAAAGTTTTATTAAAAACTTAAATTTTGAAATTCAAATTTTCCCCCCAAAATGGAAGCTTCTACACCAGATACAACATTCCCCACAAAAAGACAAAAAAAGAAGCGGAGTCTACCTGGCGGCCCCCTTATAGGCCTGACAGCCCCCTTATATATCTGGGACCATCGGGACCGCCGCCTGTTACCGTTGGATTTTCCTGCCTATAAATACTGGTCTACCCCTTGCAGAAAATCAGACCTCTTTGCACGAATTTTCTTACACTTCTTTCTCTCTTTAAAAGCCTTCTTTCTCTCACTAAATATCTTGATCACCAACATCTCTTGATCTTGTTTCAAGTGATCTAATATCTTCTTCTCATCTCTTCCCTCTCATTGAAGTGCAAGAGAAGAACACTCGTATTCGCCAAGAAACGAAGTGTTGATTAGTGATCTCTCCTCTTTTCTTCTAAGTACCAAATCCCTATTGTAATTATCTTGTGTATTTGTGTGATTCTGATAATGTAGATCTAGTGATTGTGTATTGATTGTGAAATGGTAGATTAGTTCTAGCTAAGATTAGGACTCGATATTTAGCTTAGTGTCTGAAAATAACGTAAGCGACGTGTAAACGGTTTTCTCCGCCTGAAGGGAGCTTGTTGACATAGTGAAATCTCGAGTAGGATACTCGAGGAGTAGAGTAGGGCGAAGAAGAGCTTCGTAGCCGAACCACTATAAATCTTGGTGTCTTGGTTTGATTGTTCCTTTCCTTATCTTGTCATATTATTATCATTGTTACTTAGCTTTAGTTTAGATTGTTATATTGTTTGTTCATATTGAGAATTGGTTAAACATACAACTCGAATCTACATATTTTGTAAGCAAATTTTTTGAAAATGAAAACGAACCTTTAAACTATTTGACCCCCTTCTAGTTTCCACACACTTCGACATGACTATGAGACAAAAAACAGTTTTTGAGTGTCTACGCGCACCACATGCTTAGGATTTTCTACTAGCTATCCCTATAGATGGGATGGTCAACATATGTCACCAGTGGAATATCGCACTATCCTTAAGTATTGTCTCATGATTCTATTATTCCTGGTTGATGCGATATGCCTTGTTTGTCGCAAGGCATGTTTGGATTCCTTTAGGGAACATGCGATTCATTGTAAAGAGCTCTCAGGATTCAAATACCGACACTATATGGTTAGGGACGCCTTTTTTGACATATGTAGGCGTGCTGGGATCTCCGCCAAGAAAGAAGCACTAGTGAACTTTTTAACTGACCCATCGGATGAAAGATCTACACTTAAACCGGCTGACGTTTTGGTTTTTGGTTGGGTTAGAGGGAAACATGCGTACATGGATTTGATCGGGGTTTCTCCTCTCGTAGGGTTAAGTAGTAGGGGTTTTACAGCGGGTCAGGCTGCTTTGAAAGCCGCCTTGGGCAAAGTGACAAAACACGAGAAAGCATGCATTGAAAATCAACACGTGTTTATTCCCTTTGCGTTTGATACCTTTGGTTTCCTTGCACCGGAGGCGGTGGAGCTACTCATCCGAGTTCAACGGGTTATGCACAACAATCTTATGACACCTAGATCTACGGATGTGGTTTTTAATGTATTGGCTTTGCAATCCAAAAAGGGCTAGCGGCGCAGCTTGTTGCCCGCTTGCCTTCTACCACTATGTAAATCCATTTATATTATATAACTAAATGCCATTTTAGGCAGGAAAATCTGTTATGAATGTAGAACATTACAGTTACAAGAAATGAAGAAGAAACAACTATTTATAGGCTAAACTATCTTCTAGAAGCATCTAGAAGTTACTCTAAACTAACTATAACTAACTAATCTATACAATTGACTATAGTTGACTATTTACATGCTTCCACATTTGACTTGTGCTTGATGGAGTAATTTATGCCTTGAGGGATTGCTTGTTGGATGATTCTTCTTAACTGGTTGACAGTATGAGTTGACTCATGTTGACTTGATGTTGTTTTGGCTGTGTTAGTCTCTATAAAGTGTTAAATTTCATGAAATGTGATAAGAATTTAATGTGCGGACTCCTGGAAGAAAAAAAGACAGATTCATCAAATTGGCAACATTATTCCAATGGTATGCAAAGCAAGCAAAAGCTGAAGAAGTTCAAACATTCTGAGAGTACTCAGTATATGGAACACATAATGAAAAAGGAGAAGGGCAGAAGAGGTATTATGCAGAATGAAGAGCAAGTTATAGCAGTTGTAGAAGCCTTGATAATGTTGGCACGGGGTGCAGAACTAGCGTCAGACTTGTCACAACAGTTTGGTGAAAGAGATGATGACAATCATTTGAAAAAAAGCAAGTGGTGTAATCCTTGTTTTATATCGGGTATAAAATCTGGGATGAATTTCAAGAGACCCAAAATGGGTGTGGAAGATAGCGTCAAGCTATTAAGTTACAACTCAGTGCGATCTAAGTCAGTGTCCAAGTCACACATAGAATGGAAGATTTGGTGCATTTGGATGATCAAGAGAACAAGTCTCAGAAGAAGCCTACGGTAATTACTCCTACAGTTCATAATGGATTTTCATTTTCAATCATACACCTTTTGTCAGCTGTCCGGATGGCTATGATTACTACCCTTCCAGAAGATCCCTCACATGTTGGCCAGCATCATCCTTTAAAAATGAATAACATGCCTTGTCTGGCGGTTCAAGAAATTTTCAACCGTGTGAAGTCAAACCACGGAGATCCTCAAATTCTTAAAAACTTACGAACCGCTTCATGATCTTGTGAGAGGATCTTTAAAAATATTTTCTATAAAAGCTACTCCATTTGGAGTAAAAGGATGGAAATCACGGGTGTTCTATGAGAAGTCTATAAAAAGTTGGTCTTGGGTTGGTCCTTGTTGGATTAAAGAAGGCTTGAATGATGAAATGGTGATAATAAAAGAAGGAAGAAACACTGATCTATGCTTCACAACCAAAGCTTATATTGAATATAAAGAGGAAAGTGACATTACAGTGGATATGAAAGTGGAATACAATAAAAACACTTTCTGCACTAGGCTATTTATTCTCAAAAAACAGTAACTAAAATACTACAAACTCGGTCCACCACATGGTATCATGGAAAACGTTATAGACCATTTCTCATGCACGTTTCAAGTAAAACTCAGTCAACATTAATCTGCATTCTCCCCTTTAATGTTGACAAATTCAGCTCCAATCAACCTTCTCATCTCAGTGAACTTAACCCGAGGCAGCGCCTTGGTCAAGATATCCGCCTTCTGCAAATCGCCACAAACATGCTCGACATAAACTTGATCCCTTTCCACACACTCCCGTATGAAATGGTATTTAGTATCGATGTGCTTGCTTCGTCCGTGAAATACATGATTTTTCATTAACGCAATAGCAGATTGATTGTCGACTAGAAGCTGCACTCTTTTAGCTCCTTCTCCTGTTAAGAAACCAACCATGTTTCTTAACCACAACGCTTGACACGCCGCAGCAGTCGCAGCCATGAATTCAGCCTCACATGAACTTAGAGCAACCGTTTGCTGTTTCTGAGATGCCTATGTGACTGGATTTTGTGAATAGTAGAACACCATACCAGTAGTTCCTCTTCGGTCCTCAATATCTGAAGCGTGGCTACTGTCACTATACCCTCAAATTTTTCCATTTCCACCCTTTCGATACTTCAAACCATACCCGGTTGTACCCTTGAGATATCGTAAAATTTTCTTCACCGCTGCATAGTGACTCTCTCTAGGTGACTGCATGAATTTACTCACTACCCCAACCGAGTAACTGAGATCGGGACGAGTGTTAATCAGATATCGAAGGCTTCCGATTATACGTCTGTACTTGGTTGGATCAACTTCCTTGCCACCTTCATCTTTGGTCAGCTGCAATTTAGGATCCATGGGCCACTTTGCTGGGTTACAATTAGACATACCTGCTTCTTCCAAAATCTTTCTAGCATAATTTTCTTGCTTTATAATAATGCTATTTTCTTCTTGTTTAACCTCTATCCCAAGATAGTAATTCAATTTCCCCAGGTCACTCATGTCAAAAATTGAGTTCATTCTAACCTTGAAATCTTGAACCTGTTTCTCACTCGACCCCGTCACAATTATATCATCAACATACACACCAATAATTAAGGTTGTGTTCTTACTTTGCAACTTGTACACGGCCTGTTCTTATGCACACTTTCTAAACCCAAGTTCCTTTAATACTTTGTCGAGTTTTGCATTTCATGAACGAGGCGCCTGTCGCAACCCATAGAGAGCTTTGTGCAACTTATAGACCATCTCCTCTTTTCCTTTCACTTCGAAGCCGGTGGGTTGAGTTACATAAACCTCCTCCTTAAGCTCCCCGTTTAAGAAGGCCGACTTTACATCTAAATGATGTACAATCTAGTTTTCTTTTGCTGCTAAAGCTAATAGCAACCGTATTGATTCCATCCGAGCCATCGGAGCAAACGCATCTTCGAAGTCTACACCCTTCTATTGTATGTAACCTTTGGCCATAAGACGTGCCTTGTGTTTCATGACCATACCTGATGCATCCTTTTTCAACTTAAACACCCACTTTAGCCCTATCATCTTTTGATTGGGAGGTAATCGGGTTAAAGTCCATGTCTGGTTCTTCTCGATTGAGTCTATCTCTGCACGCATGGCTTCTATCTATTGTGTCTCCTTTGTTGCCTCGAGAAACGTAGTCGGTTCCTTATTTAACAATAGCAACCCTGCTTGTTGGTACTGATCTTGTACCTCTTCTTCTGTCATCATAGGCGCCCGTTGGTATATATCTTGTAGAAGGCGAGTTCCCTGCATAGGAGTGTCATCAAAAGTATCCAAAGGTACCGTGTCATTAACCGGCACACCGCCGAAAGAACTTGAAAGGCTTTGATTTGCACTTCCTGAGCCATCCATATAGTTGGTACCTCCTGTTGATTGTGGCATTATTGGACCGCAAAGATCAGCATGTAAGAGTTCCAACGGCTTGGACGCTCTCTACTGAGCTTCATTTGGAAAGCTTTGCCTCGTTTGTTTTGCTACAACACAACCATTGCACAGCTGTTTTGGATGCAAGACACACGACATTCCAGTCACCATCATTTTCTTTCCCATGAATTCTAATGTGTATAAGTTTGCATGTCCCAAGCGGGCATACCAAGTCCATGCATCATCAACTAAAGAAGCTTCCAAACTAGCCGGTTTTGCAATCTTCAATGCTATTTTATACAACCTGTTTGCCGATCGTTGCACCTTCAACACAAGCGTACTTTGTTCATTATAAACTTTTAGATATTCATTATGCAACCACACATCATACCCAACTTTAGTTAATTGACTGAGGCTAAGGATATTGCTTGTTAAAGCCAGGATAAAATACACATCAGAGACCATTAACTGGTCACCATTTTTACATTGGAACAAAAGTGTAACTTTTCCTTTAATTTCAACCGCGGAGCCATCACCGAACCAAACCCGTCCTGTGACACTTTCGTTCAATTATGCAAACATATTTCTTTCCCCGGTCATGTGATTACTTACCCTGTTATCGAGGTACCACATGTCTCGATTGCTACTATTCTGGCTTTCATACAATCTAGGAAACACTTTGTCCTCATTCAACATTACCATTGATGGTATGTCCTCTCCTTTAACATATAATAAAAGAGTTTGTTCTTCCATTTCCCTCGTTAAGTGCACTTCTTGTTCCGGTTTCTTCATGTTTGTGCATTCCGATGCGTAGTGCCCGTATTCTTGACACTCGAAGCACTTGATGTGACTTTTGTCACGCGGATTTTGGTTCGAGTATTCCCCTTCTTGAGATGGTTTCTTGCCATATCGATCACCCCGACCTTGGCTTGATCCACGACCCCCTCGTGTGCTACCTCTACCGCCTCTGCCACCATTCCAGCCTCTGCCACCATTCGAACCTCTACCACCATTCCAACCTCTACCACGACCACTAGGTGCCTTGCTATTTTGTTTACTCATTGTATGGCCCTCCGCCTTTGTTAATAACAATGAATTTTCCCCGGTCGACCCTCCTTGTCGAAGCCTTAACCTGTCTTCGTAGGCTTTCAATCGACATATTGCTTCCTCAAATGGCATCTCTTCTACATCCGAATATCGTTCCATTGAGGCAACAAGATGGATATATTTTTCCGTCACCGTATCAAAAAGTTTTCGAACGAGTTCTTCGTCGTTCAATGTCGCACCGACACTGTTATACTTCAAGATCATCTCAGATAACTTCCCTGCATACTCATCAATGGACTCGTCGTCCTTCATTTAGAGCGCCTCGAACTCACTCTTCAACGTGTGCAACCTGGCCTTTTGAACCTGGTCTACACCAACGAACCGGGTTTTCAGCGACTCCCACACTTCACGGGCTGTTTTCTTCTTAGCTACCCGCATCAGAATATCTTCCGGTATTGCTTGGAAGATGAATGCACCGGCCATTTTACTTTTCTTCTCGTCTATAGCCACACCAGCTGCAGGTTCAATGGATCCCATAACCCTTAGGCATCCATTATAGCTTCCATCTTCATGGGCCATGTCGTATAGTTTGTAGAAGTGAGGACTGGACACTGAAAGGTAACAGGGTTTTCTTTGGCAGGGTTTGAGGTGTTTGATACAATAGACATTTTTAAGGATCGAATGATTTTTGGCATAAACTAGAACAACCTTGCTCTTGATACCAATTGATGGATTAAAGAAGGCTTGAATGATGAAATGGTGATAAAAGAAGAAAGAAACACTGATCTATGCTTCACAATCAAAGCTTATATTGAATATAAAGAGGAAAGTGACATTACAGTGGATATGAAAGTAGAATACAATAAAACACTTTCTGCACTAGGCTATTTATTCTCAAAAAATAGTAACTAGAATACTAGAAACTCGGTCCACCACCTGGTATCATGGAAAACGTTATAGACCATTTCTCATGTACGTTCTAAGTAAAACTCAGTCAACATTAATCCACATTCCTCTTTCTCGAAATCCATCAGATCAGTATCACGAGGCTGTTAATGAGGCAACATCACCAGATACTTGGGGGTCTTCCTCACAGAGTGCTTGTGAAGTTAGTTGATTCTTTTTCTAATTGGTTAAAAATCATTCAAGAAGCCCTTCAAAATTTTGGAAGTCTTCCTGCTCCCCCTTTACGTTAATGCAAGTCAGCTTAACTGAGAAAGAAAGATTCACAGGTCTAAACACTTAGAAAAGCCCTAACACTATAACGCAGAGTTCTAAAGAAGTAAAAGATTACTTCTGCAAAGAATAAATTATCCGTTATCTAATCCCTGATCAGGCATTTGCATATACAGCTTTAGATGGCAAAAAATCAACTGTAGCTCCAATTAGAAAAGGTCCAGGAACACTATTTTCAAAAGTGCGTGAACATTTTATGATAAAACAAGGCCGACCATCCAATGTTAGCATTCTTTGTTTGGTCCGAGATGCAGCTGTAAGATTACCAGGAAGTATTGGAATGCAAACAAATGTTTATACTTTGATTAGGGACTCGCAGTACATAGTCGAGGATGTCTCTGATGCACATTTGAGTGATATTATTGGTAAAGCTTTAGACCGTTTACATTATGAATGCGATCCTTGCTTGCAATTTGATTGGGATACGAAGTTATGGGTTTATTGCACCGTGAAAGAGAGGAAGTTGATTTTGAGGATGATGGTATGTTATCTACAAAGAGGTGGAAGAGGCAAAAGAATGAATCTGACATAAATCTTGTGCCTGACATGAAAGAGCTTCCTGAGTTTTGTGATGGTAAACAACATATGAAGATTGATGTTGTTGCAAGTAACATGTGTGGAAAAGATCGTGTGAATCAGGTTTCTTCCCTGGCAAGGCAGCCTATGCGCAAATTGCTATCTTAAAACATTCAGGTAGACTTCATTTTCATGTCTAACATTTATGGTATAGGCTTAATTCCCATCTTCATCCACCACCACCATAATGCATCTCCCATACCCACAATACAACAGGAGGCAATGTTCAAAACTGTAGCAAATTGACTTGCTTAAAAGTATTACTCCAGCTTCTATTTTTTCAAGTGTATACTTTTTTGGAGCGTTATTTATGACGTATAGTAGATATACCAAGCCTCTCGGCTTGGGTCACACTATCATTTGGGCTTCTGGGCCTAACATCAACAAGTCAGGGACCGAGACTAAGCCTAGTCTGCATTGGCTACGGCCCAGACACAGCAAAACGGACACGGACCTAACTATAGGATACTTCCGTCCACGGAAAACACACGCGTCTGTACACACGATTACTGCGGAACCTTGCCCGACAAGAGACCCACTCTGGCCATTAACAAAACAAACGAAATATTAGGAAACCCTGATATTTCGTTCGCCTATAAAAAGGGACCTTTTGACACAATGAACAATATGATTTTCTCACTCTACATACACATACTTTCTCTCTCTACATGTTTACTTACTTTCACGCTGAGTCTAACTGTGGGGTCCGTCCCCACGGTAAGACTAATGGTTTTCATTTAATTGTGCAGGAAATCATCTCACTTCTCTTGCTCTAGTACAAGATCTAATGCTCAAATCATTCGGGAACTCAACCCGACATTGGCCTGGATATGTGTACATTTGGTATCTGACTCAAATACTCAATAGAAGTTGGCCGTATTGCAGGTTTTGAACTTGGAATATGTTTTTATGTGCATCTGTGGCCAAGGATGTTTTATTGTACATGTAAGGTGCGCCTTTTATACATGTTAATACGCATAACTTTTTGTAGAGATGTGTAGAATAGAAAACTCATTATTGTTTCATGACAAATATCCGATTTCATGCCAAAAAGTTTTGCTGGTGACCTTTTTCCCATGCAAAGACTGTTTTGGGCCCCTGGTTGTGGTAATATGCTGGTCTTACATGTTATGACATAAAGTATTACTATACTATGTTTGACTACGCATATTTGCGCAAGTTGCAGAGTATATTTGCACAGGGCTTGGATTGTAATCTAATATTGTCCGTGTTTTGGGCTCAAAGCCCAAGTTATGCCAAGCCCGGCCCAAGATTACAAGCCCATACGCCACCTAGCAAGGCATGGGTATAAATATCCCTTCACCACACTTGGTGAAGGGTGTTGGTTACATTTCTATCACTTGTAATCCACCAATTCTCTAATCTAACATTCCATCTTTGTTTCTCTCTCTACTTTCTCTCTCTAAGTTTTCTTCTTATTTTCTAGCATATTGGTAAAGATTATTGTTGTGTAATGGATTAAACTAGTGGGATAACAAAATGTACATGTCTTCCTATGATATATGTGCCATGTACTAGAGAGCAAACCTCTACAATTTATTCCCCACTCTCCTCTTATCAATCATGCTATAAGAACTACAATACTCAGACACATAAAAAACACACTAAGCTTCATATTAGAATGCCTGTAGATCACAGCCATATATGCACGGGGTATCCGCAAAGCCAATGCCTCTTCATAGGAAGAGGGAAAAAAATTTAAACGAGTGGTCCTTGAATTAAACAAACAATTCAGCTAGTTTACAATTCATTGGTAGTTAATAAAAAAGGGACTTAACAAGATGCAGAAGTTCTAAAAGTAACAAAACAAGCTCCTCTCCAGCAGATAAAACACTCCCAGGAGTCCCAGGTCGTTATTTGCTATTTGCTCGCACGGTTACCAAAAAGTATCTTCTTTTTCCTTAGCTGTAACCACAAAGAAAAAAAAGTTCGACTAATAAAAAAAAGGACGTTTAAAATATGCTAATTTGCATTCATATTCATAATAAAACTGAGAGACTGATTACTTGGTTGCTGTGGCCGCACTTCTTCTTCCTGTAATTCACAGCCCTTGGGTGCAGACGAGCATAACATCTAACATAAAACAATTTGTCACATATATGGAAATGATCAAAGACAACAATACATATAATAAACTCAAATAAGCTACCAAGCACATTATTGATTCATCAACGACACACGTTTATTCATTTAAGTTGTTTCAAATAAATTACCAAGCACTATGAGTAAACCTTTTAAGTTTGACTAGGCAATTTAAGAGAATTCCTTTTCAAGGATAAACAAACCATATAACACCTCATGTACTTCATATTTTTATAGTAATTTATTTATTTCCTAGCAGTGCCGAATGAAACAAAAGTGTCCCAACCCAACTGTTATATAGTTTAAAGCAGATTATAGGTTTTGATGCAATGAGGTTCTAGGTAACTCCATGCATTAGATCTAAATCCTAAACAACATGATTAAGATTTAAGACGAATAACAAAAGCAAGGGCCATTTGTGATCATTATGACTACACCAAAATAAGTATGACCTCGTTTCCTTACAAACATCTTCATACCACAGTTCATATTTCAATTATGTTGTTTATAGAAAATTGACAATTAAACTAATTTTCTATTCAGAATCACTATGTATCACAAAGAAAGACGATTATTTAATTGTATAAGCAAAAAGATTCTCCACACAAAATGAAGTCAGCCCCAATTCAGTTGAGTGACAGCTTCCTACCACCTAATCACCATTCCATGATTCCAATACGTTAACAAACTAATCACCTATCAATCCATAATTAATATTATTCACCGAAATAGTTGTGATGGCTTAAACAAGGCTACAGTCCGCACATACATTTGTGAAAGCTTTATCCACACAACTACCTACTTGTCAACCGCTTCCAACCACATGACTTAACAATCAACATCAATGATACCAAAACATTTAACAACTTAACTAATTCCTACATTACACTATCATTATGACTACACCAAAATAAATACCCCCTCAGTTCAGACCACCGATCAAATTCCAAATTGATTTGGTTGTATAAAACAGTAAATTTTAATAATTTTCTAATAAGAATGACTACTTATCGCAAAGACATATGATTCCATATCAACACAAAAGATTCTCCATAAATGTAGTCAACCACAAATCAGTTAAGTGACGATTCCTACCACTGGATTCTCATTCCAATCGATTAACAACTAAACATCCCTCGATCCACAACTAAGTTAATTCCCTAAAACAGATCGTATTAGCTTAAACATAACCAAATCCGATAAGTACATTTATCAATAAATTAGTTTTTGTACGGTTTTAAAATAACCCGTACCAAATAAAAGTGTTTTGGAGATACATTTTGGCGAGAACACCCTGACCCCAGGTGTCTTTTAGCACCAGTCATTGTCTACCCCACAAGGAATAATTTCGTCAACTCTCTTGACCCGGTATAAACTTTAAATGAAAAAGTAGTTCCATCCTAAGCTATCTATTTTCTAAAAAATATTGATCTAGGTTGTTGATACAAAAGTTATTTTGGATCTAGTTTGATCCGAATAGGTTGCTATTCGGGTATAGAGTGCCTCGTTCTTGTACCAAGTGAATTCGTTGAAGGACCCTGCACAAGGAAATAAACACCGTTAACCTTATCGTGGGAGCGGATCCCACGATTAGACTCTGGCGTGAGAGTAAGTATGTGATTTTGATAGAGTAATTGAGTGTAATTATGGTTTGTTGGATACCTGTATTGATGCTAATTACGCTCCTTTTATATGCTGAATACCTCTTATGGTTTCCGTATCTTTCGGCCCAAGATGCGGCCGATATTGTAGGGATTCGTAATTATCCTTCATGATTTAAATAAGTAAAGGATATCTTCTTATTTAATTAGATTATCCTTTCCTAAAGATAACTTGTAAAGATGATGCGGTCCCGGTCATTTATTCTGCTAGTCGCGACACGTAGGTCCAGGAGGCCGTGATCGCGAGTCATGCGCCGCGGGCCCATTATCAACTACTAAGTCCATTAGTATGAATGGGCCGGGTCGGTCCATACTATACGTCATCATGTCCCCCCAGTCTAAGAGACGTGGCCGTGGTCAGGACCATGGTCACGGTTGCTAGACTATCAAACCACTCTGAGAATGCAAAATCGCCAAACGTTATAGGTGGGGCCCCGCAGCAGAAAAACAGGACACGTAAACCAAGAAACGGCTAAAACGGTTGATTGATGGGACAAGTGGGCCCCCAAGATATGTCACCTTCTTTGTAATCCCTCCCCGTCTAAAGGATAAGTGGGGACACGTGTTAAACATCCAACTGTGCACAACATTCGAGGGCATAGTATAAATAGGGCCAGCGAGGACTGTTCAAGTTTACACAATCTTTGAATCTAGACCTCCATTTGTACACATACAGCCGCATACGTTACCTATTCCCACAAAATCGCATTAAGCCAGGTTAGTACACAACGCCATTTTATAAAACTTGGTAGGGATGGGGAGGGATACCATACAACCTGAAACCGCCGTGTCAACTATCTCCTTGGAATATCTGCAAGAGTTTACCAGTGAGTACCGTATATCAGAAGATCTGCATCCGGAACTTCCTGTTCCAGGAGACAGGATCGTGGACTTTCCAGAGAACAAAATCGGTGTATACACCAAATTTTTTGAGTTTGCTAATTTTCGTATCCCTATATCACAATTTCTCTTCAATATCCTCGAGTATTATCAAATTTATTTGTCACAACTGTTAGTTATAGGCGCGTCCAAGGTAAGTCATTTCGAAATCCATTGCCGTGTCTTAAATATAATTCCGTTTGTAATTCTGTTTCGTGTGGTTTACATTCCGTCCTTTAATTCTGGGTGGATGTCCTTTAGCAAACGCCCATGAAAAAACACCCCTCAATGCTATACCAAGTCCTTAGATTCCCTAAAAAACTGGAACAACCGCTTCTTTTGGGTGGATAAGAAAGTATTTCCTACCGTCGTTGACTGGCGTTAAAGTACTCCAAAGGATGAGAAGCCAGCAGAGGGCTCTTATTCCGCAGAAGACGTAGCGAGGTTGGACACACGCCGCACCCCAATCCAAATACAGCCAGAAGCCCTGCTATGTTTAGTAGGATTGAGCCAGAGATACTACCTGGGAGACGATGTGTATCCCACCTTCTTGTATGACGATGGCTGGGGTGTGTGTTTGATATATTTTCCGTGAGTTACTTGTATATGTAAAAAAGATATGCTAACAACGCGTGTTTGATTCCAGAGATGGATTTGTTCAATTTGATTAGTGCCCCAAATCTCGCCAAAGTAAAGACCGGCACTCGTCTTCGTGCTGCTCATGAGGTGCCGCTGCTGACAGTCACCGCAAACCGGGTGATAGATATGGGAGAGCTAGCCGCAACCACAGAGTCTTTCGGGACACCATCCACCATAGAGAGGTCACCCCTAGACTTTGATAATGAAAACCCCTCACAACAAATTAATGAGGGTGACGGAACGGAAGACCAAGATTTGGAGACAGGGTCCCCTGAAGTTCCTCCTACCGGACATGCGCCAACCACGGGGGTCGCTCCAAATATAGTCATAGAGGAGGAAGATGCCGCCGATGTACCCCTTGTGAGCAAAAGGCGCCGCAAGAGGGTGAATGATGAGGCAGAAGCGAACGCCCCGCCGAAGGTATTGAGGAAAGATTTTGATGTCTCTCGCCCAGCACCGAGTACCTTCGGAGGAAAATCCTTTGCTTCAACGGGGTTGGAGGCATGCTCCATCTTGTCTGCGCTTGCCTCGCAGGGGACTCCTGCTAGTACTATTGATCCGGACCCGCTATCTTTCGCGGAGCCACAGCCAGCCCCGACAAGAGATATTGCTGAGTAAGTGATTCGTTCCACGATCTCGTTGAATTATGCTAACAAAGTATATTCTCGTCGTTTCGTTTTTTTATTGTGTATGCTAACAGTTCATATGTTTCGCGTCCTTAATGCAGGTCTTCTAAGGGAGCGACCGTCGCGGGAGATCCAGATTCAGAGAAGTCTTCCTCCTTTACATCCTTTGCTGGGTCACCAGGCAGTATATATCAGCCGGGATGGGAAATAACCAACAGCTGCCGTTTTGACACCCCCGGTGCATGCCAGGACGCGGTGGATCATATGGTGCCGCCAGAGTATTTTTTAGAGCTGCGCCACTTGCCCAATGAGGAATTTTTAAACCAGTACAACGTAAATCTGGCACGGCAAGTGGCTATAGGTTCCCAGCTGCGATTAAGGTTTGAGCAAGAGGTCCGACTGCTGAAGAAAGCCAAAGAAAAGGTAGCCAAACGGGATCAGAGAATCCATGCGCGAGAGGAGGAGATAAAGAAACTGGATCAGGAAGTGCAGGGGCTCCGTAATCAAACCAGGAATCTAGAGACCCTGCTGGAGGCCGAGGTTGACATGAAGAAGGCCGCGGAGGCTAATAGTGCAGAATTAACCAGAGAGTTGGAAAGCCTCCGTGCTAAATTTACAGACCTTTAAGTAAATAACAATCAACTGTTTCATTAAGTGTCTGCCCTTGAAGCTCAGGTTAGGGGTGATGAACAAATAAAGACCGCTTTTGAAGAGTTTAAGAAGTATGAGGAGGACAAAGTAGAGCGGCGCTGTGCGGAAATGGATGCACGTCTGGATGCGCTGAGCATAGACTTTGATGATGAGTTATATCCTCACATGCTTACAGCCATCGCAGGCCGCCGATGGGTTATCAGAAACGGTCTACGCCTAGCCGTAATGAAATGTGCAGAATCCATCGACCTGAGGTAGGCGTTTACTAATGTCGTGTCCGCTAGGATTGCTAAAGGCATGAGTGAGGGACTTAAACATGGGGTGGAGCATAGGAAGGCTCAGTTGGATTTAGTGGTGATTGAGGCATATGACCCTGAGGCCGACGCCAAATATGTTGCGGCCCTTCATGCCCTAAAAGACTTAGAATATCCTCTGATTGATTATCTAGAGAAACTTAAGGATGACCACATAGATTTGATTATTGCGTCCTTACACTTGGAGAGTGATGTTGGGGAAGAAACTCCTCAGTGGATCCGCGAGCTCCGTCCTAGTTCCTCCTAGCTAAAGATCCCTGTGTACCCGGAGGTACATGATCCCAGAGATCCGTAGGCTTTTAAAGAAGAAATGCTGTTAGAAGACGCTATTACGGCAAACGTAAGTCATGCTGAGAAGAAGAAGAAGTGTCGGTTTATATGTCGCACTCATGGGGTTGGGTCCGCACATCACCCTAGGTCTGACGGTATTCCAGTGTTAGTACCTACTGTTGCTTCTCAGGGTCTTGCTATTCTGTTGACAGATGCTTCTACCCAGACATAAACAACGGAATATGAGGCATCCCTCCGGTTGATTAGATCCAAGTCTCTGCCGCCCATGTACAATTTGGATTGGCCTTGAGGCGTAGTGCATCCTGTGGCACTTTGATATTTGTTGTCTTTTAATGTAATATTCCCATGGATGTCCGTGGGCAATAATTTTTTATAAGTGGATAATTTTAATTATCATTGATGTATATATATGGCACGTTTAGTGACTTACGTGCTCCCTGGGAGTCTTTCTTTATGTGCCTAAAGTCTTAGGTACTCAGGTTAAAGATCTAGAATCCGTGGCCACTAGGGTTGCAACCCTCTTACGCGGAAAGCAATTATTAGGGTACTTATCCTATAAACATTCGAAGATAATCACAATATTATGTATTCATGAAATGACCGTAACATGGAAAATTTTCAAAATAGAGAAATCGCAGGGCTAGCTAGGCCCTGCGGAGTTTTATTAATATCTTAAAAACAAAAAATTAAAAGATACATGGATTACTTTTATTAAGGGTCCTAACGACAATGAGGGTTCATCCATGCATGTGCTGCAGCCTAGAGGTAGCATTTCTTTAGATTGGCAACGTTTCATGTCCGCGGTAGGTCCCCGCGTAGCCTCCCTATAGTCCTTAGTTAATGCTTCCATCATCTAGTTCTTCTATACCTTCATATAGGACCTTCCCACTTGGTCCAGCTTTCCACGGCTTGCCGCATGACTTGCGTCATTGCTTTGATAAACAAAGTCTCCAGGTCTAAAAGCAACAACGCGGACCCTAGCATTGTAATACTTTGTCATCTTCATTTTGGCCTTGGCCTCACAGATTGCTACGCACTCCCGCTTTTCTTCCAGTAGATCCAAATTTAGCCGTACCTCTTCATCATTATGTACAATATCTACTGTCGAGGTGCGGTAGGTGGGCATTCTGATCTCCGCAGGTATGACGGCTTCCGTTTCATAGGTCAGGGAAAAAGGTGTGTCACCATGACTTGACTTAATCATCGTGCGATGGGCCCACAGGACATAAGGGAGTTCCTCTACCCAATTCTTGTTTCCTTCGCCATTTGTTTTTAGTAATTTTTTTTTTTGGGATGCGTGCCTGATTCTTTACCCAAACTCTAATTTTCCCTCCCTACCATCCATTAAATGCGGTGTTTATCACATATAGCGAATACGCTGTGTGATATTCAATTTGTCACACCAATCCTTAAATGGGTTGTCGCTGAACTGCTTGCCATTGTCCGAGATTATTTATCTTGGGAGACCGAAGTAGCATACGATCTTGTCCCACACGAATTTTTTCTCCTGATTTCCTATGATTGTCACCACGACTTTCGCTTCTATCCATTTCGTGAAGTAGTCCATTGCAACTATTAAAAATTTGACTTTACTTGATCCTTCCGGGAAAGGACCATCTATATCAATTCCCCATCTATAGAATGGACACGGGGCTATGATTGGGGTTAGCGGATGTTGAGGGTTTCTTGGCACGGGACGATGTATTTGATAATCGTTGCATGCACGTATCATTTCTTGTGCGTCCCGGTGCATTGTTGGCCAATAATATCCCAGACGCATAGCCTTGGCTACTACCGATCACGATCCTGCGTGTATACTGCACGACCCCTCATGGATTTCTCGGATCACATAATCCGCTTAAAGTGGTCCAACACACCGTAGCCATGGTTTTAAAAATGATCGCTTGTATATAATCCCTTCCAACAATTCGTACTGTCTAGCCTTTATGCAATATTGCATGCCTCTTTCGTGTCACTAGGAAGAATTCTCATCTTTCAAAGTATTTCTGATATCAGGGTCATCCATGTTGTCTCCTCTCACTTTCACTATCGTGGAGCTACCTCTTTCCTCGTGTATGGAATTTTTCCTTTTATATCTCAACAAGACCTGTTTAGATAATGTTGCCAACTGGCTTGACACAATTTTGCTCAGGGCATCTCTTCTTGTTTTTGCTTCTCATGGTACTTGCTTTAGAAAAGCTAGCGAAGCTGCCTGACTCAGGCTTTTGACCTGCACTAGTTATTTTGACATGTTATTGTTCTTTAGCGCCGTACGCCCCTTTAGGACCTTGTTTACTACCTAACGTTAGAGAGACCAATCTTAATCACTACTCGCACATTGCTCTAATCCCAAAGTGGAAAAAGGTGGTAAAAAATAAAAAAATGTGAAAAAAACAAAATATAGGGGGGTAAATATTTTATATATGGGGGGTGGGGTTATATATAGTTTTATTATATTTTCTTATTTTTTTATTTTTTATTTATGGGTGGGTTTTAAGAAATGATGAAAGATTTGAAGTGAATGATTGATGGACGGAGAATATGAGGAGGTTATTGAAGGTTTATAATTGATTGAGATTTTTTTTTAATTAAATATTATTTTAGTATATAGTAATAGGAAAAGGAAAAATCTTAGCGCGTAGGTGAACTCCGTTCCTTCCGGGCTTGTCAGTATTAACCCGGCCCCAGATCCATCTATACATGATGATCCATCCATGAATAGTGTCCACATCTCTTGCGGAATATCCGTCGCTGGTGTTTCTGGCAAGTTTTCATCCGGTTTTTCTACGAGGAAATCTGCTAAGATATGTCCTTTACAAACGTCCTTGGCCGGTAGGTGATATTGTGTTCTCCTAGCATGACGCTTCATTTTTGTAGTCTTACTATCACGTGGGGACGCGACATTATCTGCTTGATGGGTTGGTCAGTAATAACTGCAATGGGACGCACTTGGAAATACCTCCGTAATCTTTTAGCGGTAAAAACCAATGATAGGACTAACTTTTCCATTGGGGAATAGTTTAATTCAGGACCTGTAAAGTGTGGCTTATGAAGTAGACTGGCGTCTAAACCGTGTCTCTTTCGGTCATCAAGACCGCGCTTATAGCTCCTTGAGAGGCGGCCAAGTATACAATCAATTCTTCCTTAGGTTTTGGGGCTACCAGCAGAGGTAACTCCGACAAGTTCTGCTTTAGTTGCGTGAAGGCTTGTTCCGCTTTTGGAGTCCAATGGAAGTCACTCTTTTTAATGCACTTCTTCAAGGTTTTAAATAGTGGCAAGGACTTTTCCGCTGACTTGGAGAGGAACCTGTTCAGACTAGCCAATTTCCCATTGAGGCTCTAGACCTCTTTGATTGTCCGTGGGGAAGGGAGTTGTAGCACAACTTCTGTTTTTTCAGGACACGGTTTTATTCCTTCCGGGCTAATCATGTACCCCAAGAACATTCCTTCTCTTTCCTCAAACGTATATTTTTGAGCTTCATGTTGATTCTTCATAACGTGCAGAACGTTTCGTTAATGTCTCTTATCATCTCCTCTTCCGTGTGACTTTTAATAACTAAGTCATCAACATATACTTCCATGTTCTGACCAACTTGGCTATCGAATGCTTTGTCCACTAGTCGCTGGTATGTGGCACCAGCATTTTTGAGGCCGAAGGGCATTTTTGTATATCAATATACACCTTGGCTGGTATGGAAGGCCGTTTTTTCTTCATCTGACTCCGCCATCTGTATCTGGTGATAGCCCTTGTAAGCGTCCAAGAAACACTTAAAGGGGTAGCCGCAGAGAGATTCAACTTTCTAGTCTATTTCAGGAAGGGGGTAACAATCCTGCAGGCATGCCTTGTTTAAGTCCATGAAATCTACACACATTCTCCAGCTACCATCATGCTTTTTTACCATGACTGGATTAGACAGCCAGTCGTGATAATAAACTTCTCTCATGATACCCGTTTCTACTAGTTTCTGCACCTCTGCTTGGATCGCCTTTGAACGTTCTGGGGCTTGCCCCCTTTTCTTCTGTCAAACAGGCAAATATCCTTCTCGGATATTGAGTCGATGTTCGGCTACCGATCGTGGTACTCCTGTCATGTCAGACGGTTGCCACGCAAATATATCCAAGTTTTTTATTTAGGAGCGAGCACAGTTCCGTCTGTCCTTCTATGGATAGCGTCCCTCCGATTGCAACCTCCTGATCGGGGAAGTTTGGATGTAGAGCTATTTTGAAATTTTTAGGGCGAACTTCGGCTTTTTTGGGTGCCTCCTTAGATGATGTGATCACTGTTGTACACTCAGCAGGTATCAAGATAGTACTACGGATAGTGACTATTCCTTTGTTGGCGGGGAACTTAAGCATCCCATGAGCCATATATGGTACTGCTTGGATTTCCCGTATTCCAGGTCTTCCAATGAATACGTTGTATGGCGATAGTGACCTCACGATCATGAAATTCATCCATGCTTTTGTAGAGTGGTCTGCGTCCCCTATTGTTACCAAGAGCCTAAGTTATCCCAATGGCCATATGGTTTCTCCACTAAACCCGGTTAGCGAAGTTGTTACCGGGACCATTTGGTTCTTGATTTCTGGCCAGAGCTGGTTGAAGTAGTGCTCATAGAGTATTTCCGTAGAGGAACCTCCATCTATGTACATACGGTGGATCATGCATCCACCAATTTCTGCTTCTATGACAAGCGGACCTTCAGTCCCATCGCTGTTAGCCAGTGGTAGGAACGTAATTTCGCTGCCACGGGAAAAGCTTTGGGTCAATTTTTGCCTTGTCATTCGCTGCCATGTTTATATCATATAAATTGCTAGGGATTTGTCTTTAGCCGGGGCTTCCTTCTTTCCATTCTTTGTTTGATCTTGGCCCTGCTTAATTTCTTTTATCAAGTGCGAGAGCTTCCCTGCTCGCACCAATTCTTCAATATGCTTCTTTAACTGCATGCACTCGTCCGTGCTATGCCCTTTATCGTTGTGGAAATCGCAAAACTTGTTGCTGCTTCTTTTTTCTGCCGGGGTTACCATGGGCGGTGGTGGCTTGAACTTTCCTTCTTCGACCACGAGGATTTCTTTGGGCATTCTGGTGAGGGGGGTAAACTTGTTAGACCCCCGTCCTTCCCTTGACTGACCTTGGAAGTCAGATCTTCGCTCGGAGGTGTGCCGCTTTGACTAATCTTATGATTTTCATGGCAAGTGACCTTTCTTCTTAGAAGCGGCATCAGCTTCTCCTCCTATGAAGGCAGTGGTGATTGTCATCATTTCTTCCATGGTCTTTGGAACGTGTTCGTTGAGACGCTTTGTTAGTTCAGGGTTGTTGACCCCATGCATGAACCCGGAGATCCGCATGCATTCGGGGGCTCCCTTTATGCGCCTGGTTTTAACTATGAACCGTTCCATGAAATCCTCAATGGTCTCCCCGTCCCTCTGCTTAATGTTGTGAATTTCCACTGGATCTTTTACATACTTCTTCTACTGCATAAAATATGCTAGGAAGGCCGCTTTGAGACCCTTGTACCCGTCTATGCTTTCTGGAGGTAGCTCATCAAACCAAACCCTCGCAGCCCCTATTAGGGTAGAATTGAACATGTGACACCATGTAGGCATCGCCGAACGTTCCACCTGTGCCGCGACTTGGAAGAATTTTAAGTGGTCTTCGGGGTCTGCAGTTCCGTCATAAGTTTTCACATTGTTGGGCATGCGCGTCTTCCGCGAACTTTTGAAGTTGCAGATTCGTAGTGTGAACGGATCCACGTCCTTGCAGTTTCAGGGTATGGCAAAATCATCTTCATCTACCAGGTTGCGCCTTTTCGTTCTTGACTTCCAGTGTCCTCCGTTACTGGTGCTGCTTTCTGATTATGGGGATTCACTTTCCCTCCGTCTTTTTATGCCTCAGAATCGATCTTCGTCACGAGATCGATCTCTATACTTGGTCCCGGTCCCCCAAGAGTAAGTATCGCCATACGATTCTTTGATGCCCCAGAGGCGATCTTTAATTCAGGGATGTTCCCTACTAAGGGAATAACCTCCGCTGCGAGAGGGGTCTCTCGAGTCTGTCCTGCTTGGCCCGGATTTGGTTGCACTTGGCGAGTATGTATCACTGAGTCTCTCGTGCACGCTTTTCCTTCGATGGCTCAAGCGGTTAAACACATTCCTGTCATCGCGTTTCTCGTGACCGCGTGTCCGGGGTATCCCAGGGTAGAATCTTGTTGGCGAGTTTTCTGCCCTTGAGTTTAAGGAGTTCTCCCTTTCTCTTCGGGTTTTCTTGGGGGTTTCTCTAAACTTTAGTCTGGTTTGGACTTATTTTCGCTTGTCATGCCGCGCCTTCTCCATAATGATTGGCAGAATGTCTTCGTAGTGTTCTTCGCAGAAGTCCAGGATGTTCACCCTGGATGTGGCGTCTGGCGCCTTTTCATTGTTTGCATTTTTCGTGACAGTGGTCACAATGGGAGTTGCATTAGCCATTGCGCTCATTCTGATGAGAGTGATTCCTAGTGTTGGGTCCCACGGATGGCGCCAACTTGTTGATACAAAAGTTAGGTTGGATCTAGTTTGATCCGAATAGGCTGCTATTCGGGTATAGAGTGCCTCGTTCTTGTACCAAGTGAATTCGTTGAAGGACCCTGCACAAGGAAATATACACCATTAACCTTATCGTGGGAGCGGATCCCACGATTAGACTCCGATGTGAGAGTAAGTATGTGATTTTGAGAGAGTAATTGAGTGTAATTAGGGTTTATTGGATACCTGTATTAATGCTAATTACGCTCCTTTTATAGGCTGAATACCTCTTAGGGTTTCCGTATCTTTCGGCCCAAGATGCGGCCGATATTGTAGGGATTCGTAATTATCCTTCATGATTTAAATAAGTAAAGGATATCTTCTTATTTAATTAGATTATCATTTCCTAAAGATAACTTGTAAAGATGCTACGGTCCTGGTCATTTGTTCCGCTAGCCGCGACCTGTAGGTCCAGGAGGCTGTGACCGCGAGTTATGCGCCGCGGGCCCATTATTAGTTATTGAATCCATTAGTATGAATGGGCCAGGTCGGTCCATACTATACGTCATCATAGGTGAACTGTAGTCACAGTTGATCTAAGCCATCAAGAAGAGATATACCCAATATTCTGTCTTAAAGCATGCACCATTGTATATAAGTGTATATATTTTTTGTCAAATAACTCTACTACTACCTGAAAACCAAGGATAACTTGCCAAGCCACCATTCGCTCAACCAAAATCAGGAACTCGAGCCTAACACTACTAATCTACATGACACCAAAGATAAGTAGCACAGAAAAGGATCTTGAATGAAAACGTGCGTTCGTGGAAAACAGTTGATATCTTGCACGTACATTTCATCAAACTCCTGAAGTGCATTAAGGAAATTGGTGGTGACTCATGGTCCAAATCACAGATCTCTTGAACATCCATCTCATCCGAAGCACTTGTTTGGAGACTTAGCAGCCTTTTGTGAGTCCCTTATTTGCATGTTCTTTCAATCAGGCTAAAACAAAAAAATCATTAGCACATCATATTGATGAGATTTTCTCGTATAGCCATGTGCGGTGACTTAATTTAACGTTAAAAGAGCAGAGACATATCAGATTATCATTGGAGGTCATGTCGAAAGTCCAAACTTTCAAAAGTATTAAAAACTAGAGTTAATTGATTAAAATGTATCATACTTACTTTTTATTATTGTGTCTACTGAACTTTTATTTTCCTATTAAATCAAAAAACTGTTAGAGCCTTTGGTATTATAATGCCGTGGGGGGAAATTTCAACGCCGTGCCCGGCGTTATGATACCGGTGTTTCACAAATCACCACGACGTTGGTGACCGCGTTGAAACCATCACGCCTCAACGCCTACATTTCTTAAAAAAATTACAATTTACCCCTTCCAACGTTAAAAAACGACTAGTTTTCAAACATTCAATTTTTTTTGTTTTTTTTTGTTTTTTTTCAATACCCTTTTATATATTAATCAAACTCAACCATTTTTCACACACAAAAACACAAACACTCTCTACACACAAAAATAAATCCATTTTTCCCAATGAATCAAAATACCAATGATGATGAAGAACGTCAACCCACCATTTTTGAAATCGATGAAGAAACCGACGTTTACTTTTTGGAGCAAGCGTACGCGTATCACCAATAATTGGTTGCCGAAGAAAATCGCCACGAATTACCCGAAACCCAATCAATCGTGACCGATAGGGGGCCGAAGAACGATTGATGGCCGATTATTTCAATGATCATTGCAGGTATCCCTTATATTATTTTCGAAGAAGATACCGTATGCACCGAAAACTATTTTTGAAAATAGTGAAAGGCATTAGCACTTATGAGGCCGATCCTCTTCCCGGCGATTTTAATTTTTTAGAGTTCGACCCGATGCTATGGGTTGAATGAGTCTTAGTGTTATTATAAAATGCACAGCGACCATACGCCAATTGGCATACGGCACCACGCTTGATGTATTTGATGAATATTTGTAAATGAGTGAGCGTATTGCACGTGAGTGTTTATTTTATTTTAATAAGTGCATTATTTCTTTGTACATGGCCGAGTGTTTAAGAAAGCCAACGTTGGAAGATGTTGAAAACATATATAATAAACATCTTACGACTCATGGTTTTCCGGGAATGCTTGGAAGCATTGATTGTATGCACTGGGAATGGAAAAATTGTCCAGTTGCATGGCAGGGACAATACAGCAGGGGAGATAAAAAAAATACCCTATTATAATGCTTGAAGCTATTGCTTCGCAAGATTTGTGGATTTGGCATGCGTTTTTTGGGGTAGCAGGTGCAAATAACGATATTAATGTTTAGATAATTCTCCGTTATTTGATGACCTTCTTGATGACAAAGCCCCTGTAGCTCCGTATGTGATAAATGGTGTTGAGTTTGAAAAGGGGTATTACTTAGCCGATGGTATTTACCCACAATGAGCGACTTTCGTGAAATCTTTCACGGTTGCAAATGACGCGAAACATGCTTACTTTAAAAAGCGTCAAGAAGGTGCACGGAAAGATGTCGAACGTGCTTTTGGTGTTCTCCAAGGACATTGGGGAATAATACAACAACCAGCACGTCAATACCATGTCAACACCATTCGTCGAATCATGTATTCTTGCATCATAATGCATAACATGATTTTAAAAGATCATAAGATGGCGGTTTTTGACTGGAACGATTTGTACGCTAATCCGTCAAGAAATATCCAGCGTACATGGATTGAAAGGTGTGAAACTCAACGTCAAATAAATAAAGAAATACGAGACCGAGAAATGCATCTTAGTCTTCAACAAAACCTTATGGAGCATATTTGGCAAGAAGTTGAATATGAAGATGAAGACATTTAGTCGCCGAGGCGTATGATTTTTTTATTTCCGTATGTTTTTTAATTCCGTATGTTTTTAAAAAATATTGTAATGTGTAATATTGTTTAGTGAAATATTTTAGTTTGTTTAAGGGGGTGTTATGAAAAATTAAAAGTGAGGCTCAAAAAGTGGTGTTATGGTTACCTGGGTTTTTGTTGTTGTTGGTATTATGGTGTTAAAGCTGACGTGACACCCAAAAAATGATGTTATGACACCTGGGGCTCTTAAATTCGCGCTATTATATGTATCCTATGATCATTTTAGCTTCGGTATCAATATTTTTGTATTGACACCGAATGGTAAAATGGTCATTTTACATGGGCAAAATACACAGAATAGCACGAATTCAAAAGTTTTTTAATTTAATAGGAAAAAAAAGTTTAGTACACACAATAATAAAAAAAATGGCAAATATGATACATTTTGAAGCAATTAACCCTAAACGAATTCAAGAAACCTCATTGACATCTTGCACGTACATTTCATTAAACTCATGAAGTGCATTAAAGAAATTGGTGGTGACTGTCCAAATCACAGATCTCTTGAACATCCATCTCATCCGAAACGCTTGTTTGGAGACTTAGCAGCCTTTTGTGAGTCCCTTATTTGCAAGTTCTTTCAATCAGGCTAAAATTAAAAAATCATAAGCACGTCATATTGAAATAATCATAAGAACATTATTGATAGGATTTTCTTGTATAGCCATGTGTAGTGACTTAATATAACGTTAAAAGAGCGGAGACATATCAGATCATCATTGGAGGTCATGTCCAAAGGCCAAACTTTCAAAAGTATTAGAAACTACCTATGCACATTGCTTCAGAAAAAAAATCACAATTCCTTTTCATTTGCAGCCTAGAGCCTTCTTCACCGGTACTCAAAACATTCATAAATTCATTTAAAGCCTACATATCGAGCTTTAAGCGTTCACACATAACACTTAGCAACTTCATGTAATAAACACGCTTATTATGCTTTTGATTAGCGTGGCAAAGTAGCATCCACCTTAAATAACTAACAATTATTACATTAATGAAATGGCTTTTACCTCAGCGTCACACCGAACAAAGTGAAAAATCGGCATTGTGTTACTCATGATTAGCAAAGGCAGCTTATAAGCACAACACACTTCATTTGAAAGAAAATATATCCGTAACACGGTCATTTTCACAAGCAATAACCAAGTAGACCTCTATTTAGTTTTATCAGTTTATGTTTCGGTTATAGTGATTATGGCCATAAGGCCGTGACGCGTGTGGTGCAGCTTAACAATCTCATGCGGTAATAAAATTAAGGTTCTGTAACAAATCAACAACCTTAAAAAAAACATGTATAAAACATTAATTAATAAAGGTATAATGTAACATATTTTAGTGTAGCAATGAATATTTTGGCCCATAAAACTAAAACGTTTTGTCTTATTTCAAATAAGCAACTTTTAAGGTGCTTATCAAATAAGAAATTTTTTTATTAACATATTTAACTCTAAAACAATATAAATTCGTGCTTTCTATGTGATAGTTTGAACTTATATGTATTTTTGCTGTAGTACATAGAAAATATCTTTAATAATGTATGCAAATTAGGTAAAAAAATATTTAGTATTTATGTTATCTTGACTTTACTGTTGGGGCATCGCTTCAATGGTATCACTCATCCCTACAAATGTTTTGGTCACAAGAGCTTTTGAAAAATTAGGTCAATTGTTCAATCCCAACTCATGGCTAAAGGTCACTTAAACAGGTTTCTAGTGCTTGTAGCACTGGGCTTGGTACTTTGAGAAGGGTCAGCCGCCACCTAAAAAAGATATACGGAGTCAGGGTTTTCCGATCGGTTTAAACCTTTTGACAAAAATATATTAACTTTTGTTATAGTGCTTAAATCAACAACAACCATATCAAATCTTGTCGGGGCGAGATATGAAGTGTTATAATACTCAAATCATTTATGATTTAAAACAATAGTAACACATTTAAAAATGGTTTAGGATGTTGTATGCATTAAGATAGACTTTGACACGTTATCACCCAATCGGCTCGTAGTTTGACCCGTTCACTTTTAGTGAGTGTTACTTAATTTGACCCGTTTGAGAGACATAACAATCCAAATCGACTTCTTTGTACGTTTTGAGTCCACGTCGCCACATATATATCTTGTAGAGGAAAGAAGTATTGCCACATTGTGCAATGGGACTTTTAAGACTCTCAATTTGTTGGTCGAACATAGACGTTTTGTAGTAGGAATCTAGAATTGTTCATAAACGAGCGCAAGTCTTGGCCGAGCATAGAAGCGTGTCATTGAATGATATGACTGAAGACGTGTTCCCAAAGCTACTTATCTATCAGACTCAAAACTATTCTCCTTGTATCACACTACCTGCATAGATTAAACAAGTCAAGTTTTTGTCGAGTTACTTGAGAAAGAGCAAAAAAAGTGGAATTAACAAGCTTGTGTCATATATAAGAAGTAGACATCTCATATAGTTGTTAAAAAAAACTTTATGTAATATGCAGGTCCATACATAAGAAGTAGACATCTCATATATAACAAGCTTTTATTTAATTATTCGAGCTTAACCAAATCATAAAGACTCGTGAAGCTGGCGATTCAATTTTGAGAATAATAGGCTAAGGTCATCTAGTATGGGCTCGGATGAGCTATTATTAAGCCATAGCCGCTGTCAAATAAGATAAAGCAGTCTACTCAATCAAGAATATAAGAATCGAGTAATCCTAATAGGGGTGTTTGGTTTAATAGTCTTATATACAGACTCATTTCCTTCCATTATTAAACTCACACCCATAGTGATTCCTAAGTGCTAACCAAACGCCACCTAATTCACCCTACGACCCACGGCCAACAATCTAAACATCAATGATTTAGAATCTTTTAGTTTGATATAAATATGTATTAACATATTCACAATTTTCTTTTGGAGCAGGGTTACAAAGATGCGGCAAAAGTTGCAGATTACGATGGAATAATTATCTACGACCAGGTTTATAAAGAGGAAGCTTTTCTTTGCAAGAAGCCACACTCGTAATCGATCTGCACAACACCTTCGGAAACAAGTATAAAAGACCAGAAGCTATTTTACATGCAGTTGTTTAGTATGATAGTATGATTTACTTAAATTCTTAAAGATGTTGAGTTTTTTGTTAATTGAACAACATATGGCCACGAATAGCAAGTTACTTACCAGGAAGGAGATATCGCCACATGATAGTACACGTAGAGGATATTCCATCCAGTTTCCAAATACAACAAAATAAGTTGCGAAAATTACCAAACCGGACATATTTTGAAACTCTTTTCACGCAAAAGACAAGTTTACGGGAATTACCAAACCGGCCAAACATGTCGCTCAATAATTCGAGTGATATTTAAAAAGTTGAGCGACATTACACGTGTCGGCTGGGTATCAATTTAAAAAAAAAAAAAAAAGGATTTCGCTCAAAACTTCGAAGCTCCTCTTCGCCCTACTCCACTCCCCGAGTATCCAACTCGAGAGTTACTTCACTAATCAACAAGCTCCCTTTTGGCGGAGAAAACCTTATACCATTGCTTACATTATTTTCCGACACTAAGCTAGATGTCGAGTTCTTCTTCGGGTACAACAAAACCCGTTATGTTTTATGGCCCAACATAACAAACCTTTTGTTTTATGGCCTAAACACATAAACCGCGTCGCTTACATTATTTTCCGACACTAAGCTAGATGTCGAGTCCTAATCTTAGCTAGAACCAATCTACCACTTCACCAATGTATTTTAAGGCCTAAAATACTAACCAACCCACAATCAACCCATCCAAATATATACATCATTTGGATCTACACACTACTAAAGATTGGAAGACATGGACTCGATCTATATGTAACAAATGTTACAAATGGACTAACTAGACTACATAACTTCGGATCTTGAAGATGACCGAAGTTCTTCTCTTGCACTTGAGGAAAGGAGGAAAGGATAGAAGATTTGATCACATTTAAACAAGATTAACCAAGTTGAATGATCAAAGATTTAGAGAGATTTAGTGAGATCTAGAGAGAGAAAGAACTGAAAGAAAATCGTGCAAAAGGGTTATGAAAATAGTTGGAGGTGACCCACTATTTATAGGAGCTGAAAAACAGCCTGTCAGGAAACGGCGGTCCCAGATATATTAGGGGGCCGCCGGGCCGCCGAACCTATAAAGGGGCCGCCCACTACTAGGACTACGCTCATTTTTGTCGTTTTGTGTGGGAAGTTTGTATTGATATAGAAGCTTCCTATTTTTGGTAGGGAAAAATCCAGATTTCATAATTTATATTTTAATAATATATTTCTTTTATTAAAAAGTATTTTGTGTTTATTTATTTGTTAGGAAAAATATTTTGTAGATAGAAATGTCAATAGTTATGAAATAAAAAAAAAAGTATTTTTCTTTTGATTATCCTACAAGTTTAATTTGATTGTACATACCTTACGTGTTTTAGTCGGGGTGCATACATATCAGTGTTGTGTTGAGAACTTGAGGACATCGAGGTGTTGTTTGATGATATGTATGCATGATGATTTGTGATTACGAGTAACGTGCGTACTTTACGTTATGTATTACAAGCTACATGTTTGTCATCACTAAAACATAAAGAAGATCTTATTGATTTAATATCGTAATTTTTGCACTAACAATCTCTCCCTTTTTGATGATGACAAACTATGTAAACTATAACATATAGTAAAGTTTAAAAGTTACTCATTTACACTTCCTTCTCCCCCTTTTGTCGAAGAAAAAAGGTATAATGTGGATTATGATTGGAGCATATAATGTTGAAAAGAAGACATGAGAACAGGGTACGCGCTTTAGGTATATATGTTGGAGGAATGAGAAGAGGATAGGTGCTCCAAGTATATAGGTTTGAGGTATGAGGAGAAGATATGAGAAATAAAGGTAAAGGTGATTGTGTGTTCCTTAGTTAGTTGAGAAAAGGTCACGAGAGATGAGAAGTAGGCAAGAGAAGAAGGTAGGTACTTTGAGTGTATAGGTTGAAGGAATGAGAAAAAGGTAGGTGATCCAAGTATATTGGTTGGAGGAAGGAGAAGACAACATGAGAAAGACGGTTGAGGTGATTTTGTGTTTTTTGGATAATTTAGAGGATGTTGTGATAGATGAGAAAAAGGCATGAAAAGAAAGTAGGTACTTCAAATATATAAGTTGAAGGTATGAGAGGATGACCTTAAGGTTTAGGGTGATTTTGAAGTGGAGGAGGTGAAGTATTTGAATTATGAATAAACCTTTCATCGTATTTGACAATCCCTAACCCTATCTTCCTATAAAGGTGAGTTTGCATCATCCTAGTGAAGTCTTCTATCATCATGGTTAAACCAAATCCATGTTATTTGGCCACATATCTCCTAGCTCCCCCTTGCTTATTGCATCCCTATTACATTCCTTGTATATTACCTTTAACGGATCCATGGATCAAATAAATTACCATTGATGCTCAAGAAGTTCGATGCAATTTAAATGAGTAGAGCGCTTGCAAGTGCTCCCCCTCGGTGTATGATCCCCCTTATTTGGGGCACCAAGAAATCAAGATATTGTTGTGCTACAAAACAAAGTTTGTAGACAAGTGACATATACATATAGCAAAACATTAGCGAGGAACTAGACATGCACTTCTAGGTTTTATTATTCTAAAGTATGACATTTTTAAAAGAACGTTAGAAGCTAGACACATGCAATCATTATTTTAAAAAAACAACAATTTAAATGATATAATTAAAGACGTATGTTTACAGAGAAAGATTAGACCGACTTTTAATAAACGAGAATTGGATTCGTTTATTGATTGACACAAAAATATTATGAGAATGATTCCTTTTAAAAGTAGACGAATGACACTTAATATCATGGAAAAATATGTCAATATATATATATATATATATATATATATATATATATATATATATATATATATATATATATATATA